>PVKC010046027.1:0-11310 GCA_004027635.1 Crocidura indochinensis
AATAATTTGAGATAGCTTCT
This sequence comes from Crocidura indochinensis, assembly GCA_004027635.1. Lineage (NCBI taxonomy): Eukaryota > Metazoa > Chordata > Mammalia > Eulipotyphla > Soricidae > Crocidura > Crocidura indochinensis. The sequence continues at coordinate 21 of PVKC010046027.1, forward strand.
TATAAGTTCTCCTTTAAGTCTATTCACTTTTTATATTTGCTTGGGGAAAAATCTTTCTACCACATGATAGATTGATTCAGAGATAATTGGGTAGAAAAGATGCCCATAAGTACATCTTAGATGAATTTCAATAGAGCACTTCCTGTTTCTTACCTTACAGACTAAAAGGTACTGATAACTGATAGTTTAATCTACAAACACTACTGTACTCAATAACTTGTCAAGTCAAGCAAACTATTTCAATTTAATTCTAAATATAAAAAATAAAAAATATCTTACAGAAAAATAATTGAGCACAACATAAAATTAAAAAAAAGGGAAACAAACAGTATTGAGACAATTTAAGTCTTCTAAATTACTTTGTTTAAAAGTAATTTTACCAGTAACTTATCTTACTTAGAGATAATTTCTTATTTAGCCCTAATATTTCCTTGTTAACTCATACAACATATACATATGACATTTTGACATTTATTTAAGAATTAAATTATTCTGGGCTAGAGCACAGTGAATAGGGAATTTGCCTTGCATGCAGCAGACCTGAGTTCTATCCCCTGCATCATATGTGGCCCTCCGAGCACCACAGCAATGACCCCTGAGTACAAATTCAGGTGTAACCCCTGATCACCAACTGGTGTGACCACACCACTGCACAAAAAACAACAGAAAACATTATAAGAGAGAAAAGAATGCCTAAAGTTTAGATGTATGTAACAAAGTGCAGAGTCCACCTCTATGTCTGTTTGCATTGATTATGCATATATCTGTATCTATGTGATCACTAAAGCAGAGTGACAGAAATGCGTTCACTCTCAGGCCTGTCCTTTGCCTCCCTACAGTCTAATAAGATTATATTTCTTTTCTAAATCTCAGTTAACAAGTCTAATATATAAATATATTTGTATGTATATTACATGATCCACAGAGATTTTATGAATCAAATAAAGAATGCAAGTAAAGTGCTTACCATAGAGGTTTATTTGCATAATTAGATGCTTGTTACTTTTGGATTTGGTGGTATTAAATAAACAATTAATGAAACACTATTCTTAAAGGAATGCTCCAAATATAAGCTCAGAATATGCTGGGAACATTTTGAAAAATGTAACTTGACAATGTTGGTTTTCCATTGTCTCAACATGAGTGATTATATCATTTAAAAAATACAAAGTTTTCACATTAAACCTTTGTAAATGAAGAAATTTCTTTGTTAGTAAGGAATGAGAGTGACTAGAAGAATCAGGACAGGAAAAAACACATTAAAGGTTATAGGCACAGTAAACCCAAAAGTTCTTTTGTGAGTGTCATACAAACCAATGTCCAAAAATTCATAAATTTGGACATTGTAATTTGATTTGTGGTCATTATTCTCACTTTACTTATTAATTATTATTATTAAAATAATCAAAATGAAGAAACAAGATCACTGAGGGCATTGATTCAAGAGGTTGAAGAACTCTTTCTTGTTCTGTTTCAATTATGAGATGGGATTTTAGAAAAATAAAAGCTTTCTTGCTAACAATATTAGGAGGCAAAAATGGAAGCATTTTGATACTTCTAAAAAATGAAGTAGAGTTTGAAAACCAGAACATCCCTTTTATTGAGAAGATTTCTTAACAATTTAAAAAGTTAAATACATACAGATTCCCAAATCTTCTGCAGTAATTTTAATCTTCTCTAAATATTTAAAACAGTAGATCGCAAGAGTTCCTTCAATAAAAATTTGACTTTATTTTTTTAATAATATCTTTATTTAAGAGATTGAAGTAGTGGTGCAAGTGATAGGGCATTTGCTTATGCTCGTTAACATAGGACAGACTGAAGTTCAATCCCCTGGCATCCCATAACGTTCCCCAAGGTATGAACGATTTCTAAGTGCATAGCCAGGAGTAACAGCCTGAATGTCACTGGGTGTGGCCTAAAACAAACAAGCAAAATATCTTTATGTGAGCACCATGATTACAAACATGATTGTATTTGGGTTTTGGTCATTAGAAGAACACCTCCCTTTACTAGTGCAACATTCCCACCACCAATGTCTCCCATCTTTCTCATCCACCATCTCCCCTTCCTGTAACCAAGACAGGCATTCTACTTCTCTCACATATTAACATTGTCATGATACCTGTCAGTATAGTTATTTCTTTAATTGCACTCATCACGCTATGTGGTGAGCTTCATATTGTGAGCCAGTTCTTCTAGCCATTATTTCTATAGTCTCTGGGCATTATTACAATAATGTCTTATATTTTTCTTAAAACCCATAGATGAGTGAGACTATTCTTCATCTATCTCGCTCCCACTGACTTATTTCACTCAGCATAATAGTTTCCATGAACAGCCCTGTTGCATGACCTTTTGCATGAAAGGCAAACGCCTTACCTCCATGCTATCTCCCGGGCCCCGAAGGGGGGTGTTCTTTACATGACTGAAACCCAATCACAACCATATCTGTAATCAAGATGTTTAAGTAATTAAAAAATTAAAAAAAAAACTATCTAAGCTGGTAGTAATGTGGGGAGAAAGGAACTCTCATTCACTGCTGGTAGGAATGCTGTCTAGGCCAGCCTTTATGGAAAATAATATGGATATTCCTAAAAAAACTGGAAATTGTGCTCCCATATTATCCAGCTAGAACCATGACTCTAGATGACCTCTAAAGTCTATCTGGCCAGAGAGTGATGAGCTTGTCTCAAAAGAAATACAAGTTTATGTATATGACAATATACATATATGTCAAGGTATTATATGCATTATTCTGAGAAACTCAACACAGTATATCAGAGAGTGGGAAAGAAGGATAAAACTATGTACAAAATTTGATGGAAGAACACATTAATGGGTAGTCATCATGTTGATAGAATTTACAAAGAATCTTATAATACTAGAATCGGAGGAAAACATCATTAATGTCTACTTACTGAACTTTTAATTTTATACAAAATATATTGTAACTCAAAGTAGCTAAATGGTTCCAATAACAGACCATTAAAGTGAAAGATTCTGATTTAGGACTCATGTATATTACTTTACTTCATTTAATAATATTTACATTATGTTTATTTCAACAATATTTACATGACTCTACTCTGTGCCTGAGGTATATAAGACACCAGTCTAAATATCAAGTGCAGTATATGATCTAAATATTTAGTAATAGGCAACAAATGGGACATGATAATCAGAGTCTATACGTGCAACCAGTTTGATGCAGAGAGAACACAAATGGAAGTTCCTTGACTTTCGAATTCCAACTGAATTATATTCTGTTCTTTGTCATGTGAACACTCTCCTCCAAGAAATACTTATTAGCTTCTCAAAATTTTATTTGCCTTTTAAAGTAATTTCCAAAAAGTTTAGCATGAAGAAAGCTTGCAAAAGACGATGACTAGTTTGAAGCATGGTGGAGATTGTGGTTATGATGACAGTAATGACTTGGTAGCAACCCAAACTCTAAGAGAAGGAAGTGAAAGCCAGTGTACCCTGAAAATATTGATCTCTCATTAAATATTGTATCCTGCATAAATAACATCATTGTAATGCTGAAAGAAGGCATAGAATACACATCAATTTATCACTCCGAATTATGTTTGGAAAAAGGAGCTTATCGACATCTGAAAACCAATGTAGTTTTGGAAGGTCTAATTGACCTTCAATACTTTGAACATTGGAATACATATATTGTACTAAAATTGTTTTCTGGAAACATTCTTTTTTTAGAGCATTACACATATTTTACCTTTTCCAATTAATATTAGAGGGATAAATAACTCAACAAACAGTGGGATGAGTGGACTTCATTCAGAAAGGATGAATGTTTGACAAGATAAAAGAAAATGAAAAATCTCCAATGATTTAAAGAAGCTTGAATTCATCACAAGGAATAATTAGATGCATTTTACTCTCATCATTTACTAAAAATCACTGCTTGATTGAGAGGATAAAAGATCCATGTTGGACCATAATATTGAGTATAGAACAGTTTAAAAGATTAGAAATTTGGGGAAAAATAGTCTTAGAGACTAATGTCTCAAACACTAACACACACATACTAAAAATCATTTGGTTTCATTGCTAGAAAAGCCTAATTGCAATAAAATATTTATAATTAATTGTTTCTGGCAGAGGCAATGATGACAGTGCATATATATATATATATATATATATATATATATATATATATATATATACCACCTGTTTTTTATGTCTTGTTTTGTTTTATATCCCGCTTCTTATTATATTAGCACTTGAGGTCAAACATGACCTCAACTGTTGGAATTCTCTTGTTCCTATGTCTGTGGTTTTTGAATCTCTGCCAAATTCTGTCTTTTTCAACTTGACTGCCATTGTCATGTTGGGGAATGCTTTTGACAGGAACTAACACAAGCGTTTATATCTAGTTTTGTCTTTAAGTCATAATTGTACCAGCTTTTAATTCTATGACCTCAACAATATAGTCAGAAAAACCATCCAGGATGGTTTGAGTGCTAGTCCTCTTCAATAAACAAATTTTATTTATAATAAACAAATTTTTAGGATCTTCTGGGAGGAGCATTGCATGTTTGAGTTATTTTGGAACTTGGGTTAAGGTTCCTGATTCCTCATGAACTTCTATTGGTTCTTTATTTTTGTGGATTACATTCTGTATTTAACCAGAGAACTTTTCTGGCTCCCTGAATTGGTCCTCTTTCATGCATCATTTTTGTAAGTCAAAGGCCTACCTAGACTGGTTTAGTGGAAGATAGATATGTTATGTGTCACTCCTAACCTGACCATGACCCGTTGTGAAATGATCTGGAATAACCAAAAGTCATTTGATAGGCTCTGAACTAGGAAGCTGAAGCAACCATTTTCCAAGTTTTCTATCAGAGTGTCACATATTAGGTTTCTCCCGGTGACCCTGCTCCAGAGTGTTGTCCCAGAATTAAATCACAGCAAGTGGATCCCTACAATTTCGAAAGTGATGTCCAGAAACAAGACTTCACACTTTCCCCAATCTCTTTTTAGCTGCAATTTAGCTTCTGTAATCCCCCCTGGTTGCATGCTGAGATTTAAACTATTATTCAAATTTTTGGACACTGAAAGATAGTTTTGTTTTGCTTTGTTTTGTTTTTTTTCTTCCCCCCAAAGTTATATAGTTGCTGTTTGTACCTAACACATGCTCAAGGATGAACTAGTACTGGTTCTTATCTTCTATGTAGGGCCACAGATAAGTTGTCAGAGTGGATTGTCAACTGTACAGTCCTCATTTGTCCTCAGCTCTCCAGGATCCATCTTATTAAACAGGTGCTTGGGAACATGAAGTATAGCTTTTTTTAGTTTGTTTGTTTTGTTTTTGGGTTACACTTGGCAGTGCTCGTGGAATACTCCTGGCTCTACACTCAGAAATCACTCCTGGCAGGCTTGGGAGACCATTTGGGATGTCGGGATTCAAACCACCACCCTTCTGCATACAAGACAAATGCCCTACCTCCATGCCATCTCTCTGGCCACTGCTTTTATCTTTTTCTAATATTTCTGTCTCTCATGAAATTGTGATTGTTATCTGTCATGTTAGGCTCAGGTTAACCTAGCCCAACTATCCTTACTTTAAGCATTAGTATCATTTTAATGTTTAATTATTAGTTCTCCAATCTCCCCTAATGTGATATTTTCTTAATAAAAATAACACAGTGAATCATTTCAAGGGATTGGCATACAAAGTTATACCACTTTATGAATAAAAATAAGTAGAAATAATGTCATTAAGAAACAAAATATAGGGGCCCGGGAGATAACATGGAGGCAAGGCATTTACCTTTCATGCAAAAAGGTTATCGGTTCGAATTCCAGTGCCCCATATGGTCCCCCGTGCCTGCCAGGAGCAGTTTCTGAGCATGGAGCCAGGAGTAACCCCTGAGCACTGCCGGGTGTGACCCAAAAAACAAAACAAAACAAAAAAAAGAAACAAAGTATAAATAATATGATCTTGCCATCCAGAGTCTTATGTTTATGTAAAATAATATAGGTCAGCAGATAGCATATGTGCTTTTGCTCGACCTTTTCATATGAATCATGAATTTAAAGTTTTTCTAACTCTCCTGGTTTCTGTTTATTTATTCTTTTTTAATCAACTTTAAAATACAATTCCTGAATTAAATTCATCATGCTTTATAAAATTTTATGGTGATGGGGTTTGCCATGATAGTTCAAAGGTACATGTTCATCAATGAAGATACAGTTCACCAATGAAGTTAACTGTTCATGCAACTAGTCATAACCATCCCCTTTGAAATGAGTGCACATCTTTCATTTTATTAAGAACTAAATTGTTATTACTGGATCTGCAAGACAACTTGTCTTTTTGACTTTACACCCATACAAACAAAAAAGACATTTGAAATCCCTTTATGTGGAATATAATTGCTTAAACTATGTGTTCTTTTTAAATTTCAGATAAAAACTGAGGACATCCATGTGAAGTGCCCTGAAATTAAGGTACTGAAGTCATTAACTCTGCAGTCAAATAACCTTTGAGATGATGATTCACAGCTCAACATTATCACGGTATATATCTGTTGCAATCTTGGCTCATTAAAAGGGAAGATGTGTATATTTGGGAAGTAAGCAAGAGTTATATTAATAATTTTATGAGGCAGTGAATTTTTGTCATTTACATTTGTCACTGAGCTCCTTGGTGTCTGTACTCTCAAGTTCCGGGTATATGTTTTATGATGAATAGGTTCTTCTAGATATAAGCATTGATCAGATATCTCAAATTTCACTCTCTAATTGATTTCTTAAAGTACATTAGGAACTACATAAAGTACTTAAAGTACTTAAGGATGTTTATGATATAAGACCATGTAAGTGTATGGCAAGTTATATATTGTATTAATCTTTTCTTAATGTATCTTCTGTTATAAATGTACTGTACTCTCATTAAAAAGCTGTGAGGATTCTTGACCATACTCTGAGTAAAGGCAGGGTACATATTCTAACCTAAATTAACTGGAATAAAAGTTTTGCCAATTAGTCAAAGTAACATTCCAATATTTTCTTGAAGCTAATTGCACCTCACATAATTCTCACTGAGAGGAATTTAAAAGAATCTTGGGAGACCGAAGCAACAGCACATCAATAGAGTGTTTGCCCTGAATGCGGTTGCCCAAGACAAAGCTGGGTTCGATCCCTGGCATCCCATATGGACCCCAAGTCAGGAACAATTTCTGAGAGCATAGCCTGGAGTAACCACTGAAAGTCACAAGGTGTGGCCCAAACCAATCCCAAAAAGTATTTTGGGCCAAAAATTCATGGGGGTTTGGTGGCAAAGTACAAGTAGAAAAGTTTTAACCTGGGGCATGTGGTCTTGCAAATAGAATTGAAACAGATAGGTCTTCATTATTAGGAAATACATGTTCAAGAAAACAAACTGATTAGTAGAAATTAATACTTCCCCTCAAATCTTGTAATAAAAGTATACTTTCTAAATGCAATTTACCAACAAAATGACCAAATATGAAATAACACTTTAAATCAAGGGCAGAGAAGGTTAAATATGTTTCCCCAAATACTTGACACATTACCTGTTTACAACCAACTATTGTCTGAGGCAAAGAGGCTACATCTTATATATGTGAAAGAGTTGAATATGTAGGAGTTAATATATGGGACTGGCATTAATTGTTTCGACATCAACTGAAGGATTATTAAAAGAAAGGGGCATTTTTATTTTTAACATTGCCTCTTTTACTAGTAGTAGCCTCAGAATCCTGCTCCTTTTTTATTATCTGTTTGTCTTTTTACAAATCAACAAAATTCTGGCAATAAACATATATTATAGCTTGCATTTCTCAAATACAAACCCTTAGAAGTATGACAGATTTTCTCCATTGTTGTTAGCCAAAAAGCTTTCTAAAAATAGACATTTTCTGGATTCTATGAAACCCTGGAATCTATACTTTTGAACTTTCAGTTAAAAGGGACTATAAAGATCCACAATATTGTAATAAAAAGACCTGATAAAGGAGAATTCAAATAGATTAAGCAGTGAAAATGACTCTGTATTTAGAGTAATAAATATATTTCTAAAAAAATTAAATAGCATATTTCAGATGGTAACATCAAAGAAGGGATCAGAAAGTCAGCAGAATTAAAGGGAGAAAGAAAAAAGTCTCAAGAACTTAAATACCAAAGTACCACTTCTTCGTATTCACATGATGAGACAGAAAAATGACTTTTCTCAAGAAAGAGTAACAAGACTATAGTTTTCTGGAACTCGGATGCTGGGAGCTTTGAATTGATGTAATTATAAAAATAAACTTAATAAATTATTAAAAATAAAAAAGACAAAGGAGACAATTTTTATGTAGTATATTGCTATAAGACATTGAGTCATAATCAGACATGGTGAACAGCAAGTGAAAAAGTAAAAAAAGTCAATATTATGTAATGGTATTGCTTTTAAGACTCTGACATATTGGGGAGAATTCTTGAACTTAATAGCCATACCTGTGGTAATCGAACTTCTGAATTAAGTAAAAACCAATGGGTGGGACATGAGATAGTTATAGAAATGTGGGAATAATTTACAAGGCCCAACTCTTTTAATAGTCGTGCAGATCACATTCAGAATGTACACAGAAGTGGAAATTCTTGGTTTTTGGGTCACACCTGGTGATGCTCAGGGGTTACTCCTGACTATTCGCTCAGAAGTCGCTCCTGGCAGGCACGGGGGACCATATGGAGAACCAGGGGATCGAACCGTGGTCTGTCCTAGGTTAGTGCAGGCACCTTACCTCCAGTGCCACCACCCGGCCCCAGAAGTGGAAATTCTTAAAAAAAAAATAAGTAAAAAGAAAAAAAGACAAGTGGAAACTACAGCAGAATAGTTTTTGAGATTATTTAAAAATAATGATAGCAACAACAAACACTAATCAGGTAGCATTTGAAAGAAATGTCTTAATGAGATTCCTTAAGGAAGGGATCACATTTTGTCCTTGTATAAATACTTTTGTGTTTTGAGAGATTAAGATCAGTCATATGATATTCTCATATCTAGACTCCCCCAAAGTCTACATCTTTACAAGTTTTAAATTTGATTTTGAACCTCCACCAGGCAATCTAACACGTTTTCTGCCATAGACCTCCCTAAGTCTCTATTACAAAAAATTAAAAAAAATTTAACAAAAACAAAAGCACCATTTGTACTTTGTAGGAAATTTTTAAACATGTAAAAAAATTCCCTAACAAAGTATTAGAGAAGTGGGGTTTTCTTATATTTATCTATAAAATGTTCTGGAAAAATCAACGAAATTTAGATGTTCCTTGGGAGAGAAGAAAAATATAAATATGCAGGATTTTGATAGTTATCTATCTGAATTGGAAATACTGCAAATATCTACTCAGGAATCTGATTCTTCGGGTGAGAAAGGGTGAAATGAAACAATAGAATAAGGTGTGAGAACGTGAATGAGCAAAGAAAGAAATGCAGCAAATACAGAACAGATGAATGATATTTCTTAAGAGCAAATTGAAGCTAGAAACACTGCCAGATATGCAAAGACTTGCAACATACAGGCAAATTTTACTCTGTTGCTAAATCTGGTTTGAATGTCAGGTAGGACAAATGCATTGTTAGCACCCGTATAACAAATGCTGAGTTCTTTGGAATGCAACTGAGCATTTCTAACTTGCCCTCTGCATTAGGAAGAATACTTGCATTATGCATATTATTACTCTCATCCTTCCAAAGACTGTAGCTTAGTTGTTAAGAATAATGAATGGGATAAGCAGTACTTCACAGAAGGCAGGTCCCCTGTTTGTGGCATCGGGCTGGGAAAATCTAAGCCAGCCCAGTGGGGCCAGACTGTGAGAAACTGTTTGTGCTGCCTGTGTGTGTGTTTGTCTCCTATCCTGTCTCCTAAACCTCTTGGGAGTGGGCTGAAAAGGGCCCAGAAAATTTGCTCTCCCAGAGGCTCCAGAAGAGCACGGCCTCTCCACTTCACTCTGTGCTCTTTCTAAGGAAAGAAAGCCACTGCAATAAGAAGAAAAAAATCACACTAAGAACTGAGCTGGATAACTGAAGCCCAGCATTTCTCCCCGGACTGTTTCTCTGCTGCTTTCTCGGGCCTAAGATTTGATCCTCTGTAAGGCTTTACTCACAGAGGGCTCCCCTTCCTTGGAGGCAAGTCAACCCACCCTGAAAGGGCTGAACCAGAGGAGCATGACTACACACATCATTTAGCCAATGAATACCATAACAACACGTAGAAAAACCCACAATACAAGTGTGACAATGGGGAAACAACGCAGGCCAGCATCAGACATAGAGAATGAAGATGACAATTCTGATGACCAGAAAACAGCCAACCATCTAATCAATCCCTCAGATAAGGGCTTTAGACAAGCAATATGAAAGATGCTCAAAGAACTCAAAGAAACCATGGATCTAGTTGAACAGAACACTAATAAGAACCAAGAAAATATGAAGACAGAAAACAAAAAACTCCAAACTGAAATAACAGGTCAAATAACAGGCCTGAAAAACTCAGTAAATGAATTGAATGACAAAATAGATATGCTCTACAACAGGCTAAAAGAAGCTGAAAAAAGAATTAGTGCTGTGGAAGATGAGATAAATAACTCCATACAGCAGGAGAGATTGGAAAATAAAACTTAAAGCAAATGAACAGACAATGAAAAAATTAGTCAAAGAATGGGAATTAGATGAAAATAGAAGTCTATGTTAAGCTCAACAAAAACAACTTAAGAATCATTGGAGTCCCAGAGACCCAGGAACAAATTTTCCAGGAAGAATCAATGGTCAAGAACATCATTAAAGAGAAACTTCCAGAGCTAAAGAATATATGTGTTCAAATCCTGCATGCCCGAAGAGTACCAACCAAAAGATACTCCAGAAAAAATACCCCAAGATACATCCTAGTCACAATGACGAATCTCAAAGATAGAGTCAGAATTCTGAAAGCAGAAAGATCAAAAAGGGAAATTTCATTCAAGGGAACATCCTTGATATTTACAGCAGACCTGTTACCAGAAACACTCAATGCCAGAAAGCAGGGGTGGGGCATACTGAAAAAACTCAATGAAATAAATGCTTCACCTAAAATACTGCACCCAGCAAAACTCACTTTCCGGTTTGATGGAAAAATACATGGTTTCACAGAAACACAACAGCTCAGAAACTTTACAGACTCAAAACCAGTCTTAAGAGATAAACTGAAAGATCTAATTTAAGACAAGACTGACCAAAAGACACACCAAATTTTGATATAAAGATGGAATTAAATCT
>PVKC010046028.1:0-11310 GCA_004027635.1 Crocidura indochinensis
AGAGAAATAACTACACTGAGAACTATCATAACAATGTGAATGAATAAAGGAAGTAGGAAGCTTGTCTCGAGTACAGGTGGGGGGTGGGTAGGGGAGGAGGGAGATTTGGGACATTGGTGGTGGGAATATTACACTGGTGAAGGGGGGTGTTCTCTACATGACTCAAACCCAACTACAATCATCATTGTAATCAAGGTGTTTAAATAAAAATATTAATAAAAAAGAACAGTCCCTTTTAAGCAGATAGCCAGAGTCCCAAAACATGTATACATGTAAAAAAAAAAAAGGCAGAATGCATTCTTCTCAAATGCATATGGAATTTTCTTTAAGATAGATCACATTTTAACCCATGGGTCCAATCTACATAAAGCCACAAATATAAGAATTATAACAACCACCCTATCAGAAGAAGAAATGGGCAGATTTCTGAAAAAAATATCATCTGATACTTAATGAAGAAGTGGATAGCATAAAGAGGCCAATACAAGTAAAAAAATTTAAACAGTAATAAGAAACTTGCCAAAAATGAAAGTCCAGGACTAGATGGATTTACACGTGAATTTTACCTAGCACTCAGAGAAGAGTTACTACCATTGATCCATAGACTCTTCCAAACATTGGAAAGAGAAGACCCTCCCTAATACCTTGTATGAAGCTAATATCATAATCATTCCCAAAGTTTAAAAGATGCCACCGAGAAAGAAAACTACAAACCAATATCACTAATAAATATTCAGTGACAACCCCCTAAACATATGATCAACTAATCTTTGACAAAAGAACCTAAAATATGTAATGGAACAAAGACAGTCTCTTTACCAAATGATTTTGAAATAATTGGATAACTACATGTACAAAATTAAAGAGTGATCCATTTATCACACCTAACAAAAAAGTCAATTCAAAGTGAATGCCAATGGCAAGAACTATAGTATCAAACCTAAATAAATGGGACTATATCAAAGTAAAAAGTTTCTGTATGGCAAAAGAAACATGGCCTAAAATTAGAAGGCAGCAAACTGAATGGAAGAAAATGTTTGCCCTCAACGCATCAGATAAAGGTTTGATATCTAGGATATACAAAGTACTTAAAAAAGTACTCACTCCACTAACCCAAAAACCCTATCAAAAAATTGGAGAGGAGGGACTGGATTGATAGCACAGTGGTAGGGCATTTGCCTTGCACGAGGCTGAGCCAGGATGGTCTTCGGTTTGATCTCTGGCATAGCAAATGGTCCCCCAGAAACGATTTCTGAATGCACAATCAAGAGTAACCCCTGAGTGTCACCAGGTGTGGCCCAAAAACCAAAAAGGGGGGGGGGTGGAGGAGATGAACAGGTACTTCCTGATGAAGACCAACAGATGGCCAATAGACACATGAAAAAAATTCTCATCATCACTTCTCCTTAGGGAAATTCAAATCAAAACAACAATGAGATATCTTACATCACTGAGGATGGCACATATCAAAAATACTGAAAACAATTTCTGTTGGCAAGATGGTGATGATAAAAGAACTCTTCTCCACTGTTAGTAGGAATGCTATCTGATCCAACCCCTATGGAAATCGGTATGGAGTGTTCTCACTAAACTCAAAATTTAGCTGCCATATGACCCAGCATTCCTCCTTTTGTGCATCTATCCCAAGGACAGAAAAACTTTTATCCAAAACACGCAGTACAATAGCTAAGACTTGGAATCAACCTACATGTCCAACTATAGACAAGTGGATCATGAAGATGTGGTATGCATACACAAAGGGATACTACAAAGCAGTAAGATTTGCAGCAACATGGATGAAACTAGAAGATACTATGTTAAATGAAGTAATTCAGGAAAAACTAGGATGAATATATAATGCTATCACTTATATGTGGTATTTTGAATAACTAAACAAAACAACACAATGGTCTAAATCGGGGTCTCAAACTCAATTTACCTGGGGGCCACAGGAGGCAAAGTCAAGGTGAGGCAGGGCCACATAAGGATTTCACCAAAAAAAAAAGGGGGGGGGCAGCGGGCAGGAGCAGCAGAAATGACGTCTGCGCTAGTAGCAAAGTATTCACGATTATTCGCTTACTGAATATCTGCAATAAAAAATCGCATTAGTAAGAAAACATATCGCAAAAAATCGCATTAAACATTTGCATACCCGAATGGAACTGCTCGGGGTATGCAAATGTTTTTGGGTTTTTGGGTTTTTTTTTTTTTTGGTTTTTGTGCCACACCCGATGACGCTCAGGGGTTACTCCTAGCTATTCGTTCAGAAGTCGCTCCTAGCAAGCACGGGGGACCATATGGGGAACCGGGGAATCGAACCGAGGTCCGTCCTAGGTTAGCGCAGGCACCTTATCTCCAGTGCCACCGCCCAGTCCCTTATGCTTTTTTGTTTTTTTGTTTGTTTGTTTGTCTGTTTATTTAATGTGATTTTTTTCTTACTAATGTGATTTTTATTGCAATTATTCGGTAAGTGAATAATCACGAATACTGCGATATTTGAAGGCCGGCACCGACCACAAAATATTATACTGAGGGCCGCATTTAGACCCCTGGTCTAAATGGTAGTTGTCTCAAACACCTTTAGCCTCAGAGTATAGATAAGAGAAGAGAAAGAACTGAGTGGAAGAGAAAAAACACTAAAGTCCATATTCTCTTCTATACTTCAATGAAATCTTCAGCAATGCATACAGCTGTTTAGATTGAGTAGGTGTCCAATCAACTGATGTTTATAGATGATTATAATGACATGCGAATGCATTTATCCACAGAATCAGGTGCAGAATGCACTTGGATGCCATGGACTCCTACTACAGTGCTCAAACCTAAATAAATGGGACTACATAATGGCTTTTTCTGGGGGCCACACCCAGCGGTGCTCAGAAGTTACTCCTGGCTATCTGCTCAGAAATAGCTCCTGGTAGGCATGGGGGACCATATGGGACACCAAGATCAAACCAACCACCTTAGGTCCTGGATCGGCTGCTTGCAAGGCGAACGCCACTGCGCTATCTCTCCAACCCCATACATAATGTCTAATTTTAAAATGTCTATAATAACTCCTTGATCTTTTTGTCCACAGTGGTACTTGGAGAAATAGGTTAGTCACCCTAGTTTCACATTACAATGCTAAATTATATTAGACTCAAAAGACCATGTTGATTAAGATCATGTCTTGACAAGAATTCTAATCTATTCATTTTCCATTTGATTATGCCTGCTAATATGATCAAGTGTTTATGTCCAAATATACAATTGCATGCCATAGGCACATCATCACTTATACTTAGGGAAATTCAAATCAATAAAACAATGAGATATCATTTTGCACCTGTAAAGATGGCACAAATCAAAAATACTGAAAACAACCTCTGTTGGCAAGTGCTTATTCACTGAGTATGTTATTGCAATTTATTTTAAATTCAAGGTAGTTTACCATTATATCACAATATTCATTATTTCAGTTTGCTTTCAGGGAAGGAACCTGGATGCTCAAAACCAGCTAGACTATACTTCATGGTATAGACTCCTCTTACAGCACTCATTACCATAATCACTTACTTTTCTAGACTTGAACATTGTGATTGTTTTTAAGAATGTTCTATAGAGGCCAGAGAGATAGCACAGTGGCAGGGTTATTGCCTTACAAGCAGCCAATCCAGGATGGATGGTGGATGAAATCACAGTATCCTATATGGTCCCCAAGCCTGCCAGGAGCTATTTCTGAGCACAGAGCAAGGAGTGACCCATAAGTGCTGCTCTATACACAATCTAGCCCAGGAAGTCTTTCTTCAGTAAAGTTTACCCTAACCAAGAAAATGGCCTAGAAAATGGAAAACCTTTCCATCTGAGCTGGCTTTATATTTTCTAAGTATTCTACTCATTCCACCTGGGTCAGCTTTTCAACTACAACCGATGGACCGATCCTCAGTGTCTGTATGTGTGTGCATGAGTGTTTGTATTGGCCACCTGTGTCTAATGTCCGTCTGTAATATACATACTGTGTGTCTATATTGTATATTGTCCTTCCCCATTATATATAACCCTTCTTCTTACCACTGTAAAAATCCTTTTCTATCCCTTCACTCTCACCCCAATCTCTTATTGCTCCCCATTTAGTCCTTTTGTCCTCAGTTCTTAACTTCTCAGGTGTGGGTATCCCCTCCCCCAACTTCTTATTTATCCCACCTCAAATCAGAACTGCCCACAGTTGGAATGGGCAGGTAAGGAATCTGCATGGGAGGGAGAGAGTAAGAAGGAGAGTTAGAGAGAAAAGTGTATAAGAGGCATCATCATCAGAGATTCCGTATCAGATTCAGTATCACCCATTCAGCATTAGATTCAGCATTAGCAGTTGAGCATCATCAAAGAAGCAGCAGCAGTAGCATCACCAAAGGGTGTTAGCTTAGAAGCCTGTTAGGAAGCCTGAAAAAAAGCAGCTGAAAGGAAGAAAGAGGCCAAGAGAGCCAGAAGGAGTAGAGAAGTAGCTGCTAGGAAAAGGCTTAGTAGAGAGGCCATGTGAGGAAGTGTACATGGCGGTAGGAACCGTAAAATAATGCTGGCTGACTCCTGAAACTTCATCTGACTGCTCTGTGAATCTTTCCGCCCTACCCTGCAACCTTCAGACCTGCCAGGCCATCGGGGCAGTGGGAGCCGGGTCAAGTCCAGAAAGGCTTCACCATCCCCACACCAACTCTAGGACTCATTAATTTATATTAAGACAACACTCGGGAACCAGAACATTTCCCCCACCCCAACAAGCAGCCAGCCAGCTTCCAAAGTGAAAAGACAACTTCCCAAACTGCCTGCCTCAGCCCAGGAAGAAACCACCATCGCTGCTGCTAATTTACACCTGTCTCCTACCCCTTTGCTATGGTCTATTGCTAACTACCAGAATTGGGGTTTTTTGTTTGTTTGTTTGTTGTTTGTTTGTTTTTGAGGTGGTAGTGGTGGTGTTATTTCCAGCTTTGGTTTTTGAGAAACCCTCAGCTTGAGGACATTTCCTGCTATGTGACTACTGGGAGCCATTTTTCAGACTCCACAGACCATGTTGCTGGCTAAAACTGTGCTCTGGATTTTAACTCACAGACCCCCACTATTATGCTGCCTTTGTATGTTACTTTAGATGTATTTTCTTAATAGGTATAATTCATACTGTCTATTTCCTTAGTAGAAGTAGTCTTCTCCATTCTCTCTTTTGGATCTGTTTAGTAGTAAACTCTAGTAGATAAGCTTCTCTTGGGTTCTGAGTTCATGTTAGAACCAGGTTTATGGGGATTGTTTGGCTTATTATTTTTATTCACATATGCACCAGTAATATCATGTGACATTATTACTTTTTGCATAGCCACATTACATATAGAAAAAAGTTCTTATCTAATAGGGATAGGAACTTATAAATTTTATATTACAAGGGGGCCTTTTACTCTGAACATTTGACATATGCCATATGGGGCACCAGGATTTGAACCAATGACCTTTTGTATGAGAGGTAAACGCCTTACCTCCATGCTATTTCCTGGGCCCCTGAACATTTGACATATGACTTGACTTAGGCTTCAGCTGATTGGACACTTGCCATTCACCCCAGAAACTTGGATCCCATCTTTGGAACTGGTATGTTTTTCTGTACCAGCACCAGGAATTGAACTTCTACCAGGGAGGGCCCTAATGCTGCCTGGAACCAAATTGTTCCAGAGTGGATTTATATGACATCTAATTTGGAAACAGCAACAACTTGCTTTCAGGACAGGGTTCCTTACATTTCCACCCAATGGTGAGATGAAACTCCATGACACCCTGACTTCGACATAGGATCTATGCAGAAACCAGGATCTCTAACTACAGAAGCATAACTGCAACAACTGTGATTGAGAACATTTACTGGGACCACAATGAAAGACTTTGGGATTAGACAATTTAGTATGCCCAAACCTGCAGTTGGTATTAAGATAGCATGCTTCATATGTAGGGTCTCCCTATTTATAGGCCAAAGGTTTTTCCTTTCTATTTTCTCCAGATTTTGCTGTACCTATGCAACACACACACACACAACTTATTTTTCTCATTTTTTAAATAGGGGCTTCCACCTTTTTCACAGAACTTTGGGACACGTATTACTTTGTTTTACCAAATATTTTTGCACTTTTCTATAAAAACTAAAAAGAGGAAAAAAGAAAGGCTGGAGGCCAGAAGCCAAGTGGTCTCAGACTCGTTGGTGGAGGAAAAAATAAGGACAAAATTAAATACGCCAAGCTAAAGTCAATGACAATAGACTCAAGAGACCGAAACTTTAACAATCTAAACTTATATGGGCCTGTTATACTAGCAGGCCGGGGGTGGGGGGGGATCAAAGGATGATGGGTTCACCGATGGAGGGAGGTTGACACTGGTGGTGGGAATGGCCCTGACTCACTGTATATCTGAAATCCAACTATGAAGGATGTTGTAATAAATCACAATGATTTCAATAAAATGAATTTTTTTTAAAAAGTCATCTATGGGGGTCGGCGTGGTGGCGCTAGAGGTAAGGTGTCTGCCTTGCCAGAACTAGCAGAGTAGGAACCACAGTTCGATCCTCTGGCATCCCATATGGTCCCCCAAGCCAGGAGCGACTTCTGAGCACATAGCCAGGAGTAATCCCTGAGCATTACTGGGTGTGGCCCCCAAAACAAAACAAAACAAAAGTCATCTATGGAAGGGGAATAAAAAGTTGTCTATGTGAATTTCTCTGAATGTTAGCATTTAAATGTTATTTTAAAATAAAACTACATCTTACTGATCTACTTCAGCCATTAGGTGCACTCACACTGGCCCCTGGTTATTTCTTTACATGTTGAGCTCTGTGCAAACAAAGAACAGATAAATCTGGATCAACAGAACATTACTTGCTTTCATTCAATCAAGAATGGAATAAGAGTTTGTGCCACGGACATTAAAAAGATGAAAGAATAACTTGTTTACAATTAAATAGACTTCCAACTGAAGGGAAGATTGCTGAAGCTCTTTAGCATCATTACCAAGAAAAAATATCTGGGATCATTAAACACAAATTCAAATTGTTACCAATTGGCATCACCTCAAAGACTGGGGTAATAGATGAGCAGCCTAAGAATTAAACAAAAGAAGGATCAGGCAAGATGAAAGCAGGAAATAGGGCACAGGATTCTGATCAATGGGAAACAGAAGTAGACACAGGATGGATCCTTAGGACAGGAAAATAAAGAAAGGCCAGGGAGTCCTTGGAAGTTTGTGGCTGAATTCTGTAGAAAACATAGCTGAAGATAAACTAGTGAGGTAAGAAATCACAGAATCTAAGAATTGTCTTAAACTTCCCTTTTTAGAAATTGGGACACTATGTCCTTGGATCCATGTTCTGGCACTCTTCCTACAGCTTGTGACCCCACAAAGATTATAAATCAATGCCTTCAAAGACACTCCTGAAGATAACAATTTAAACCCTGAAATAGATGCAATTCAAATAAAAAGATTTTCTTGCCTAAATTATGCTGTATTTTCCTCTGCTTTAATTACTGAACCCTGTAACTGTAATTCACCACCAATTCAAGAAAATGCTAAAAATAGACTGGGAATGCAGGATAAGATGTAATATATAATTTTGCTTCTAAATGGAATCCTATTTTTTCAGAGTTCAGTAATTAATTCCTTAAATATATTTTATTAACCAGAAATATAAATTTAAATATTAAGATTTAATATTAATTATTGGGGCTGTAAGAGAAATTTTAGACATATACCATCTTGCTTAAAAATGTCTCCTGACTCACACACCCTACATCTAATCATCAAACACCTTTGATTGCAACAGTAAAGACTCATTGCATATTAAACAAAATTAAAACAAAGCTGCTGTTCTATAGGCACTCTATTGCAAATTATTAATAACAAGCAACATTTGAATGCCTGGTCCCATTAAAAGGACAATCATATATATCATTTTCTTAGATTAAAGAAAGGTAGAATTTACTTCTTTATCTTACAAATTAGGAAAAACACTCTATATTCTATACAACTTAAGTCAACCTTGTACTCCAAACTCAGCTCCTTCTATGACTATTTTAATAACATTCTTTGTAGGTTGCAACCCAGGAAAAAGGCTACTTCTTCACATAAACTCACAGATGTCTTTTCTAAACTGAGTTCTCAAACCCTCTGAGGTAGATCTCTTCCTCCCCCCCCCCCAAAAAAAAGGCCTAGGACCCTGATGCCTAGTTTTTTGAAAGGTCTTTAGATGCCAAAAATAAAAAACTTAATAGTAATAATTTTTTAAAAAACAGTTCATAGATACGTGTCATGGGGACTCAACTTAGACTCCATGTGATCAGACAGTGATCACTCAACCTTGAATTCCAGATCCCAACCTTAGAATCGACACAGTTCCCTGCAATAGCACCAAGAACCAAACTCCCCCCAGGGAGTTCCTAACACAGCTCTGGCACCAATTTGCACCAGGTTGATACAACATCCTGACAACTAGGAAACAGCAACAACTTGATTAAAGAACAGGTTGCTGTACCTCACCACTTAAGGGTAAGACGAAATGAGAAGACACTCCATCCTTTGATCTGTGCAAAAACCAAGATCACTAATTACAGAAGACTGACTTTGACTATCGTGACTGGGCAGAACATTTCCTGGGACCAATAAGAAAAACCGTAGCCTAGGCTTCAACCTAGGATGTGTACAAAAACCAAGATCTCTAATTCCAGAGGTTTGAGTTTGACAACCGCAACTGAACAGAACTTCTGGAACCATAATGAAAGACTCTATCCTAGGCTTCATCCTAGGATCTGTGCAAAAACTGAGATCAAAAATTACAGAAGACAGATTACAACAACCATGCAACCGTGACAGAGCAGAACTTCTAGAACCATAAAGAAAGACTCTATCAAAGACTTCATCCTATGACCTGTGCAAATACCAAGATCTCTAATTACATACAGAGAAATTATTTTTATCATCCAAAACACAGCAAAACATTTCCTGGCACCATAAAAAGACCCTGGGGTTCGATAATGAGCATATCTGCAGTCTTTAGTTGTTCCCATGACAGTTTGTTTCAAGGCGGGAGAAACCCTATATCTCTTAGGCTCAGGGAATGAGTTCCCTTTCTAAAATCCCCAATACTTACTGTGCCTATGTAAAAAAAAAATCAAAATTAAAAAATATTTAAAAATACAAAACCTTGCCATACCAACCCTTCTTTTTTTTCTTTTATCCCTTTCTTCTTTTAAATTGATATTTATAGCTTCTAGATAGACTCCTCCCAGATTTCTTTTTCTTTTTCCACCAGAACTACAGAACTTGAATCATCTTGTTCTATCTCACAAATTAAGGAGAAAAAATAAATTGTATGGTACCAGGAGCAGTTACATGAACATTGAGTGGAAATATGAAAAGATTAGACCTAAACACCAAACTCAAAGTCAGCGAGAACAGAATTGATACCCAATCTACAACAAGTTATGCACTAAGGGTATCTGTTACACTAGCACTCCAGTGGGCAAAGGATGCTGGGATGCATACTGGGAACAGGGGTGGAGGGAGGACAACACTGGTGATGGGAATGGCCCTAATTCATTGTCACTATGTACCTTAAATATAACTGTGAAAGATTTGTCATTCACATTGGTCACAATAAAAGTTATTTTTAAAAAATCAGTTCATAGAGCAGCAGAGTGATAATACATCAAGTAGGGCTTTTGCCTTGCATGTGGCCAACTGGGATTAGATTCCCTAGAATCCCATAATATCTTCTGAGTCTGCCAGGTGTTATTCCTGAGTGCAGAGCCAGAAGTAACCCCTTGAACACTACTGTTTGTAGCCCAAAACCAAAAACCAAACAAACAGAAAAAAATAAAAACCAAAATTCATAGCAAGTACAATTCAATGGAAAAAGTACATTGGACTTATCTTCAAATGCATATGAAGTCTTCTTAGCTCAATTAGAAACCAACTGAGTGTGAAAGCTGAGTATATCTTAATGCTTAGGATAATAGCATGCACATCAGAAGTATACACTAATTATGCTACTGGATGAAGATCTTACCATCTGCCAAGAACCATCAAGATACAATGTATCTCATTCCCATATTTCAGCATCCAGTGCTTTGTTCTGGACCCACCTATGCCAGGTGCAATTAGATTAGAAAATCCAGGTGTCCGGGAGATAGCATGGAGGTAAGGCGTTTGCCTTTCATGCAAAAGGTCATCGGTTCGAATCCCGGTGCCCCATATGGTCCCCCGTGCCTGCCAGGAGCAATTTCTGAGCATGGAGCCAGGAGTAACCCCTGAGCACTGCCGGGTGTGACCCAAAACCAAAAAAAAAAAAAAAAAGAAAATCCAAGACATTATCTACAGGCAACACAGAGATGAAAGAGACTTTTACATGCCAGTGATCTGCTTTCCAGATGTTTACTGACTAAAATCTCCACCATTCTCCTATGCTGGCACTAACTCTCCCTGATTTTCAGCTTTGTGTTGGCTCCAGAGCATGTGAACTCAGAGTTACTGGAAATCTGCTTTTATTTTCTCTGGTTATTTTTTTTGCCGGGGGGTGGGGGAGGGGAATCTGGCGGTGCTCAGGGTTTACTCCTGGCTCTGCACACAAAAATTACTGGAGGCAGGAGATCGGGGGATCAATATGGGATGCTAGGAATCGAAGCCCGGTCAACTATGTGCAAGGTATCCTATCCATTTGCTATTATCCCAGCCCCTGCTTTTACTTTCTTAATATGGCAGAAAGGCATTTGAAACTGAGCAGTTTCCCATTCATGCCCAGGCATTCACACCTTCTAACTGCCAGCTCTACCTTGGTGTCTCAATCCTAACTTTGCATAACGTCCTTCTATCACCTAAGTCATTTTACCAAAGTACTCCCAAAGTCTCTACATAGAAACCTCCTGTGTAGTGTATTTGATATTTATGTATGGTATTTATTCTGTATAAGTAAATAAAGTTTGAAGGGGAGGCCAAAGGAGATAAGGGACAGTGACAGTTGGACAGTGGCAGTTGGAAAATGACAGTTGGAGAAAGGCAGTTGGTGAGAAAGCAAAAAGGGCTAGCAGGCCGAAGGGGCCCAGGGAGAGAGAAAGATGGGGAGAGACGGGGACTAAGAGAATAAGAAAAAGGCCCACAGAAAGAAATACGAATAGAGAATAAGAAGGGCCCACAGACAGAGAGTCTAATAGAGAATAAGAAATAGATGAAATAGACAAGCAGAAAGTAATGCAACACTTAAGCACCAAAAGAACTGATCCTCAAATAAAGAGATTAAAGCAACATTTTGGCGTC
>PVKC010046029.1:0-11303 GCA_004027635.1 Crocidura indochinensis
GGGGGGGGGATTTGCCCAGAAAACCCTCCCATCCGAATTCTCACCCCCAGCCCTCCCTGAGCACCCTGGGATGCGTTCACTGTCCTCTCATAACAGGTCCCACATAAAGGTCCAGGGCCCAACCACCCTCTGGCCTGAGGGCTGAATTTTTCACTAAGGAAGATTAGGATTTTTTTTTTATTTTGATTTTATTTTTGGCCACATCTTGGCAGTGCTCAGGATTTATTCTTGGTTCTGTGTTCAGTAACCACCCCTGGCAGTCTTGGGAGGGGCCATATGGGATGCAGGGTATCAAACCCGGGTCGGCCGCATACAAAGCAAATGCCCTACCTGTTGTGCTATCGCTCCAGCCCCCAAGATCAAAATTTTTGCTTCTTTTCTCAACTCCTTCCCTCACGTGGTGCCTGGTAGGCTATCCTCAGGACTGAAATCCTCCCAGCTCCATCCTTCTTTCAAGAATCTTCCTTTCCCTCATTTATTTTCCCTTTCCTGCTTTTCTTCCTTTTCCTTTGATTTCCTCTTTTCCTATCTCCTGTCCCTGATCTTCTGGGGTTTTGCTTCTCTCTGCCAGGTGTATCCTACAGACATCCCAACCCACATTTTATCCCTGCCTAAGGTGGCTGGTGACAGAGCATGTCTGCTGTGGACCCTCCTATGCCCAGTTCACCATCCACCATGCCAGCCCAGCGAGGAGGCTAGGAAGAAATGCACTGGCTTCTTGCTGGATGATTGTCTGTACAAAGCTGCTATTTTCCTTTTATTTAGATTTTTATTTTGAGGTAAAATTTACATGCTGCTGAACTAGGCTTCAAAGTAAGCACTTTGGTGCCTCTTCTTACATCTCTTGACATTGTAGAACTGCCACCCTGAGCTCGTTCCAAACCGTCCCCATCACTCCAAAATAACCCTCTTTCCCCATGACAGCCACTTTCGAACCGCCCCTCCCTTGGCAGCCGCTCTGCCTCCGGATCTCCCTGTTAGCAGGCTTCATTTCAGAAGATCCTGCTCCATCTGACCTTTCATGCCTGGCTCCTGTCACTTTGCAGCAGGTTTTCAAGGTTCAACCATAAGGGAGCATGTGTCAAAACTCCATTCTTGGTGCTGGAGGGATGGTGCCAGGGGTCAGATGTTTGCCTTGAAGGGAGCTAAACTGGGCTCCATCTCCAGCACCTCATATAGTCCCCCGAGCACCGAGCCAGGAGCACACTCTAAGTAGTTCCTTATGTGGCCCAAACTAACAACCTTTACCTCTTTCTTACATCTGCATAACGTTCCACTGTGAGGATCCCCCACAACTCACTCACTCATTCACCCATAAGTAGAAATCTGGGCTGTTTCTGCCTCAGATGCTGTGTAAGGGGCTCATCTGGGGAGTGGGCAAAAGAATTCACTGGCCCCCTCATCTGCGTCTTCTGTCCTTTGTGGAGATGGACCCAGGCGTGCAGTAGGTTGGTGTTATGGCAGTTCCATGCTTTGCTTCATGCAAGAACAAACTCATTGCTTTCCTGCTTCACTGTGTGATATTTGATGCTGTGTGAAGCACCCAGGACTTCCTGGTGCCCATCTCTCTCTCTCTCTCTCTCTCTCTCTCTCTCTCTCTCTTTTGCACAGCTGAGGGTAAACAAGAAAACCTCAAGTCAGGCAGTGGCTGTTCAGCAGAGATACCAGACTCTGGTCAAAATGCCTAGAGCAGGGTGGGAAGGCCCAGGTGATTCCATCACCCACTCATTCGCCTAGTCAGTTCTGGGGTCATGGTTATGACTGACCCCAAGCACCTACTCCATCCCCAATTCTGTGCTGGACACTGAAGTGAGGTGAAATCAGAGCCCAAATCTGTAAAGTAGCTTCCCTGTGTGGGGCGGGGGGAAGTTATATTAACTAGCAGTGAAGAGAGTATGATACCATCCCTGACACCTGGAGGAGCACTGAAGGAAGAAGAAGCTGCCTGAGGGCTTGAGAAGTCTTACCATGTGACACTTCTGGCTGGGGGGGCTGGGTATTGAAGGATACATAGGAGTTCTTTAGAGGCAAAGACAAAGCAGGAATACACTAGGCCAGAGTCACATAGGAACTACAGGCAGGGTGGACCCTGGGAGAGATGGAATACAGGCCAGCATGGTTGGACTGACTCTTAAGGTGTCCTTATATTGTTCTGAACTCAACCACGAGTTGAGTTGGAGTTCTCATCTGTGTGAAGTTTCCTGATACTAAAACACCAGTAAAGTGGCATGGGCAAGATTGTCTGTGTGGTCACCAGGACTATGTCAATAAAATGCACATGTCAAAGAAGCCAGAGAGAGACCTTCAGGGGCACAAGAGGCCTGAGCCTAGCTCTAGTCCCTGGGATTGAATATGGTCGACTGAACACTGTGAGGAGAGCACTCTCTGCACTGTCAGGTATGGCCTAACCCCCTTCCCCACCCCCAAGTAAATCAAATAAAAATAAGGGCTGGAGAGACAGTACAGCAGGTAGGCACTTGTCTTACATGTGCCCAACCTGGGCTCAATACTTGGCATCCCATAGTGATGAGCATCAGGAGCAATTTCTGACTATAGAACCAGGAGTAATCCTTAAGTATCACAAGGTGTGGCCCGAAAAAACAACCAAAACCAACAAACAAAAGTTAAACAAACAAACAAAAAATAAACAACACAAGAATTATTACAGCTGAAATGTTGAGATAAAAATACTGTGATAACGGCAACCCAAACTCCATCCTAATGTTGGGACCTTTATTTCATTCCTCTTTCACACTTACAGGTCCAAGCAGGCCCAAAAGCATCCCCCACATAAGTAACTCAGGCCCACAATGAGTGAGTGCATCAGACACCCTGAAATATGACAGATCCAAGGATAAAGGAGAAAGATTCTCCTTTATTTTTTTCTAGACTGAGATTCTCAGTCTAGAAACTTCCATGTGTCAAGGCTGTGCCCCCCCCCTCAGCACTTGAAGCCTGTGGTATGACCACATGATCCCCAGTGCCAGGAGGCACAGACATTCTGTCGAAGTCTGGAACATGGATCCAAGACACGATGTAGGGAATGTGTGTGTCCCCTCCCTGTGGGTTTTCAGTTCCTTCATCTCTAGGCAAGCAGAGGCTTTGCTCAGGGTGGCCTTGGGGAAAATAGCTGAAGCTGGAAGCAATCATCCTGTCCATCTGTGGGGACCCCTCCATTTTGTTCTAGGAACACTTTGAACTCCCATGGTGCTATTTGGGAAAATAAGAGCAAATTTTTAAAATGGCAGAATCGGGGGAAACACAACAAAAAGTCTCAACAGTCACTCCGGAGGCTGGAGGAGGATGGACCAACAGACTGAATCTAAGTGCCAGATTTGCACATGGGAGCCTCCGATTTGGTTCCCAGCATCTCATGGTCCTCTGACATCAGTCAAGAGTTAGGTAGCCCCTGAACACAGGTGGGTGTATTTCCCCCTTCAAAAAAAAGAAGAAATAAGTGCTTTTGAAGAATAAGCATGTAAGTCTCGGATCTCCTGGTCTCAAGGTTAATCTCAATGTCTAGTCTCATATATTTGATCATGCACAAGAAACTTCTGGAAAGATACTGCCATAAGCAAAGTTGACTAATTCCCTCTGGAGAGTGTCACTGGCCAAGGGACTTTGCTATTCATATTCCTCATGAATATCCAGAGGCCAGCATGTAGTAGAAACTCCCCAGGGGTGAATGATTTGTTTGGGGGGTCACATGGGCAATGCTCAGAGGTTCCTCTGGCTCTGTACTCAGGAATCCCTCCTGGTGATGCTCGGGGATTGAACCTCTGTTGATGATGTACAATTGCCCTCCCTGCCATAGAATGGTTCTGGCTACGTCAACGACCGACTTCTTTTTTTTTGTTTGTTTGTTTGTTTGTTTTTGGGTTATACCAGGCTGTGCTCAAGGGTTACACCTGGCTCTGTACTCAGAAATCACTCCTGAAAGGCTCAGGCTCAAGGGACCATATGGAATGCTGGGAATCGACTCAGGTTTGTCTTGGGTCAGTCGCATACAAGGTGAAAGCCCTGCTGCTGTGTTATCTGTGTTATCTCTCCAGCTCAGTGTCAATGACTTCTGAAAGAGTCAGACAGAACCTTTTCCTGGCCTTCTCCCTGGATAAGGCCAATTCACTGGAGTTGGCTCTAATTGCAGGAGACTGACTTTAAATTGGATTGTTGGTAAAGTCGATGGGGTTTTTGTTGCAAGGTCTGAGTTCTCCCTCACTCCAGGACTTTGCCAATGAGCAAGTCGCAGTTTTGGGGCCTCATTTCTCAGCAGAGGCACCAGGAGCTGTAAATAAGTGCAGTTTTGAAAAATCAGGGGGGAAACTGCCACGTCAGTCCTCCACTCAAAAAAAATATATATATATATACAATACCAACAGAGAAACAAACGAGGGTGTATGTGTTGGCCGTTCTGGGTTGCAGGGATATCACTCTTGCAAGGCCCTCCTGGCTCAGCTTGGAACAAGCTTGCCAGGGGAAATGGATGGTCCCAGGTCCCAGCACCCCACACAATAGGGGTGTTCCATGAGAGGAATATGCTTCCTGCAACAGACCAATAAGGATTTCACTGACACCCTCAGCCCCAGTCCCAAGTTAGAGGGAGGGAGGAAGGCAGGAAGCAGGATATTAGCTCAAACTGTATTTGCTTCCATTGCTTCTGAGTTGGTCTTACCTGTCAACCCCTTCCCTATCCCCAGCACCATTTTTCCTGTGAGAAGAATGTTCTTGCTGCTGTGAAAAGGACTCAACTTTGCAGAATTGGAGGAATGGGGTGTTCTTGCAGGGTTGAGTAAGGCTGGGACCTCTAGGTGGGCTGGGGGGGGTGATACCTGGAATGAGCACAAGGCTGAGGGCATGGTGACTTCTGCTTGGCACAACTGAAAAGACTTTTTTTTTTTTTTTTTTTGGTTTTTGAGACATACCCAGTGACGCTCAGGGGTTACTCCTGGTTACTCGCTCAGAAGTCGCTCCTGGCAGGCACGGGGGACCATATGGGGAACCGGGGGATCGAACTGCGGTCCGACCTAGGTTAGCACAAGGCACGGCAGGCACCTTACCTTTAGCGCCACCGCCCGGCCCCCAACTGAAAAGACTTGAATCAGTTCCACCAGGTCCAGCTCTGGGGTCCAGACAGCCTCAATGCAAGTCTTGGTTCTCTCAGATCTTGGGGCTCTATTTTCACATCTGAAAAATGGGACGAACATCAGTAGTCAATCTCTTACGAGTGTTGTGATGAAGCAGGATGTAGAGAAGGTCCACGAAGCTCTGGGAACGTTTTAAAACTGTGAATGTTTTAATTTCTTCGGAAGCTTTCCTCAAAGACCTGCGGCTGGAGTGATTTGTAGCCCGAGAGAGACCTTATCTGGGAAGATTTATATTCCGAAGGTCAACGGCCAGCTCTCCTAGGTCTGATGGATGAGCCTTTGCAAGTGGAAATAATATTGGACAAATGACCTCAGATGGTATTTCTTACATTTAAATTTAAGTGGAAATAGAGAAAATGAACATTGACTGTGGCCATCTGAGTGCGGGGGTGGGGGATATAGTGTGGTTGGATTGAGGGGGGCGAGGGGCAAGGGGAAAGTTGTCAGAACACCAGTTACGGAATCTCACAGGATCTGGGAGTTGAAGACCTGTTCTGCTTTTATTTGTTTTTGTTTTTGGGTTTTTTTTTTTGGAGGGGGGGGCACACCTGGCTGTGTTCAGGAATTACTCATGGCTCTGTACTCAGAAATTGCTCCTGGCAGGCTCTGAGAACCATATGGGATGTCAGGGATTGAACTCGCATCCATCCTGGGTCAGCCACATGCAAGGCAAAAGCTCTACCACTGTGCTACCACTCCGGCTCTTTTTTGCGTATTTGTTATGGGACTACACCTGTCAGTGTTGGGGGCCCATGGTTTCCTTGAAGGGTTCGGACCTGGGACTCTTGCATACAAAGCTTGCGCTCCTGTCTGTTGCCGGTTCTGAAAGTAGTATTGCCTCTTCCATATCTTTGAAATAAAAAGTCAAAAGAATATTATTTTGTGGGGCCCAGGAGATAGCATGGAGGTAAGGCGTTTGCCTTTCATGCAAAAGGTCATCGGTTCGAATCCCGGTGCCCCATATGGTCCCCCGTGCCTGCCAGGAGTGATTTCTGAGCATGGAGCCAGGAGTAACCCCTGAGCACTGCCGGTGTGACCCAAAAACCAAAAAAAAAAAAAAAAAAAAAAAGAATATTATTTTGTGACACAGACTATACCAAAAAATAATTACATCTCACAAGTGACCATCTCACAAGCGCCCATCTATAAAGTTTTATTGAAATGCAACCACACCTATCAGTTTATATGTTTAATCCACCATGGGATGGTGGCGAGGTGGGTAATTGCATCAGGCATTGGAGGACCTGAAGAGCCCAAATAGTCCCTCTCTGGCCCTTTTCTGGAAGTTGAATTCTGCTTTCTCTCCCTCCATAGAAGGATCAAAGCTACTCTGTGATACATAGACAAAGGACTATTGCCCGTGATAGATGGAGAAAACGAGGCAGAGCAAATGAGTCATGAATATCCAGGGGTACAGAGAAGGCAGCTATGGAAAGGATGTTAATTGCTTTCCCATTTTTCCCCTCTGAAAATCTTTTTATTTTATTTTACTTCATTTCATTACATTTTTATTTTATATGATTTAAGTTTATAATTTTATTTTATTTATTATTTATTTGTTATTTTTTGGTTTTTGGGCCACACCCAGTGATGCTCAGGAGTCACTCCAGGCTATGCACTAAGAAATCGCTCTTGGCTTGGGGGACCATATGGGACACCAGGAGATAGAACCTCGATCTGTCCTGTTTGTCAGCTGGGTGCAAGACAAACACTCTACTGCTATGCCATCGCTCTGGCCCCTTTATTTTATTTTTTATTTTTTATATTTTATTTCTTTTAATTTCTTTTATTTATTTATTTCTTTAATTTTACACTAGCATCTTAAATGACAGTAATATTGAAGTCACTGATTCATAATTTGCAGAATGGCTCTACCAAGATCTCTGCCACTGTCAAGATCTTCCATTGCTGTTCCCAATCCTTCCCCACATTCCTGTGCTACTAGTTCCTTGATCTTGTCTTAACATACTTTTGCACCTGGGGGCATTGTCTCACCCCTTTCTTCTTTTCCTTAGGTGCTGGGAATGAGCAAGACCATGGCATTCATCTTTTACTTTAGGGGTCACATCATGTCACAGGACACCCTCCAATTCCATCCAAGTTGCAGCAAATTGCAAAATTGTATTTTTTTATTTTAAATAATTTTTACTGTGGCCAATGTGAATTACAAGTCTTTCACAGTTATATTTTAGGTACAGAGTGACAGTGAATTAGGGCCATTCTCACCACCAGTGTTGTCCTCCCTCCACCACTGTTCCCAGCAAGAGTCCCATACCTTCCCTCTTTGCTTCCTGGACTGCTAGTATAACAGGTTCCCTTTGTATATAGCTTCTTGTGGATTGGGTATCTTGATTCTGTTGTTGTTGACTTTGGGTTTGGTGTTTAGGTTTGATCATTTTATATTTCCACTCAATGTTCATGCAACTATTTGCTTACCATCCACTTATTTTTATCCCCCTTAATTTATGAGGCAGAACAAGATGATTCAAGTTCTGTGGTTCTATTGGAAAAAAATAAAGAAATCTGGGAGGAGCCTATCTAGAAGCTATAAATATACATTTTTTTCTTACAGCTGACTAGCATTCTATGGTATAGATAGGCCACAATTTCTTTCTTAGAATTTTTATTGAGATTCTGTAATTTACAATGCCATGAATAATGGTTTCTCATGCACGTAATCCCGCCACCAAACTCACCACTGGTGTACCCCTTTTCTCTCTCAAGGGCTCCAAGACCCCTTTCTTTCCATCTCCCCCAAGGGAATTGTGTGGATCTATTCTCCCATAATGTTGCCTTTGGACCTTTGCTGCTACCTTGCCCAATCAAGAGATGAATCTGTGTCTGTCCCTTTCCTTGTCTGAATGATCAGCATAATCCCCCTCTAGTCCTCTTCATGTTGCTGAAAATTGCATGATTTTGTTCTTTCTTAGAGCTGCATAGTCTTCCTTTGTGCATATGCAACATTCGTAGTTGGGCATTTGCATTGTTTTCATACTCTGACTATTATTGCGTTAAGTGTTGTAATAAACATAGGTGTGCATAGGTCCTTTCAAATTAATGTTTTTGAGTTTGGCGGACAGATCCCAACAAACTGTATCTCCTGGTTATATGGTGCTTCTATATCTAATTTTTGCAGTAAGCTCCATATTGCTTTTCATAAACGTTGAACCAAACAATATTCTCCCCAGCAGTAGATGAAAGCTCCTTTCTCACCACAAACCACCAACACTGGCCATCTCCAGACTTTTGGATATGTGCCATTCTCACAAAAATGAGATATCTAAATTTGCATTTCCTAATCATGAGGGGTGATGAGCACTTTGCATACAATGATTGGCCATCAGTATGTCTTCTTTGGGGAAGTTTCTGTTTCTCTGCTAACCTCATTTAGGTTCCCTTTGTTGCTGAATTTTGTGAGAGCTTTATGACTCTTGGAAAACAATCCTTTCTATGATGTTTTGTGTGCAAATATGCACCTCATTGAATAGTGTCCTTCCCTTAGAGTTTGAATTTCCTTCGCTATTGCAAAAGCTTTTCAATTTGATACACTCCTGCTTGTTTTATTTTTTTCTTGTCTTTGCCACTGTAGACCATCATTTTTTATCCAACCATCCATCATGGGGCTCCTGGATTGTTTCCATTTATGGCAATTGTCAACAAACTTTGGTGTGCAGCTGCCATTTTGGATTCAGGTTTTTGTGTTTTTTGGGGTAGATTTCCAGGAGTTGAATGGCAGCCCAGCT
Source organism: Crocidura indochinensis (assembly GCA_004027635.1). Classification (NCBI taxonomy): domain Eukaryota; kingdom Metazoa; phylum Chordata; class Mammalia; order Eulipotyphla; family Soricidae; genus Crocidura; species Crocidura indochinensis. Next base: position 8,888 of record PVKC010046029.1, read on the forward strand.
GCAAATTCTATTCCTGATGTTCTAAGAAACTTCCAAAATTTTTAAAAGAGCTGAACCCAGCACCAGTGCCAGCATCAGTGAATGAGAATTTCCTTTCCTACCATCTCCCATCAGCCCTGACTAGTTCCCTGTTTTTTTTTTCATAGAGATGATGATAGGTGAATAAGTCTTGGTATCATATATAGATGGTGAGAGGGGAGTATCCTGGCTGTTTGTTGCTGCCCCATTTATCAGATGAAGAGGTAGAGGCCGGAGAGGATAAAGGAATTTCCTGGCGCTCATCCAATGAGTGCAGTAATGGCCATGTGGGTCCCAGGATGCAAATTGTGGAATGCGGCCACTCTTGGGCTTCACTCAGAGGTGCCCACCCAAGGGGCATGAAAGGGGCTATGTATGGAGTGATGAGAGGGGGATTATGGCCTTTGGCAATGGAGGCAGGGCTGCCTAAGGCTGCCAATTTGTATCCCTTCAATCTGCCTTATAGCAATAGAGGCATCCAAGAGTTGGGCACTGGAGGACGTAGAGGTTCAGGATGCTTGTATCTCTCTGTGTCCCCTCTTCCTCCTTGGGCTTCCCATCCCTCTCTTGACATGTGTTCACCAGTGTCAGGAAATTCATGAGTTCATCACAGAGTCTCCTGCTTTATGTGTGAGTGACAGACTCCAATAGGCTTCCTGTGAGGGAGGACATTACACAGGGTCCATCCAAGAGCAGGATCAGCCTCTGTGCTCACATATCAAGAGAGGCCATGGAAGTGGAGTCAGAGACCCATAGCCACAGTGGGGCGCCATGGTCCAGGGGGACAGAAATCTAGAAGCAGGGACTAGAGAGGTAGCACCGTGGGCAGGGCAATTGCCTAGGATAAGGCTAACCTGGGTTCGACCTCCTGCATCCCACATGAGATCACTAGGAGTAATTCCTGAATGCAGAGCTAGGAGTAAACCCTGAGCATTGTTGGTTGGGGACCAAAAACAAAAAATAAATAAAATCTAAAAAATGATTAAGAAACCTAAAGTTCCCTGACTGTGTTCTGGAGTAACTTTGAGATGCTAGTGAATTTGTTGAGCCATATCAGGCCTCAGAGATAACGGGCAAGTCTTGAAGCTGGCAGGGGCTTTCGAGGTTTATGACCTGGAAAATAGGGCTAATGAGGGTCAGTGACCCTCATCTGTGACAGAGCTGATAAATGTGCCTTCCAGTTACAATTATTTCCCATAATTTTGAAGGGGTCGTGCTCAAGAGCTTAGTCCTGGCATCTGGTCAGTGATCATTCCTAGAGGTGCTTGGGGGAGCTCATGGGTTGCTGGAAGACGAACTCGAGTTGGCTGCATACAAAGCAAGTGTCTCTTCAGTTTCCTTGACAGAAAAACTAGGGCCAAAGGCGTAGTACAAGAGGGTAAGGCGATACCTTGCCTTGCAGTTCAGCTAAAATCACAGCCCAGGTTGGAATCTTGCCAGCAGATATTGTTAACAGCGTGAACGTGTATTTTGGTGAGTTCTTGAGCACTGTGAAAAAGTTGCATACCAAACTCAGGAGGTTCGTAAGTTAAGATTTTATTGCGCAGGTAAGGTAGATGGCTCTAGATCCCTCCCCAATGTCCAGGTCTCTCCTTGTATCAGCGTACCCCATCACACATCCTTTCCCTGACATCCCTGGTCCAGGGTATAGAGTCCTGAGTCATCTCTTGGACCCAGCAGTTTCCTCGCATTACACCTTTTCTTAAGTTTCCAGATGTGGCCACATGAGTCTCAATGAGATCCCTGCTGTCCTGCAATCTGTCTGGGTCTTGGAGCCCCTGTCTGATACTTCTGTCTGTCTGTCCTGGCCTAGGAACTCTGCCTGGTTCTGCCTCTATCCAGACATAGGGGCCCTACCTGGCCCTGCAGTCTGCTGGAGGAAGTCAGTGTGCAGAGAGAGAAGCACTGAGCTGGATACTTCCTTCTTTCTGCTGCCACCTCCCACCCCAGTTGTCTATTTTGATTGTCTGCCTTTTCAGAGGGAGAGATTTAAACTGATCAATGAGATCAACTAGCTCACCTGGTACTCCATCCTCCCACTCCCACTATGCCAGTATTGTCCTCTGAAGATCACCAGGCATAGTCCCTGAGCACAGAACCAGGAGTGGCCCCTGAACACTGTCCAGCTATGACTCAAAACCAAACCAAACAAAATAAAAAAAGAAAACAAAGGACAGAATAGAGTCTGCTTGTAAAGGTGGAAAACTACTGTCCTAACTCCACTTAGGTGGGTAAATGTGAACCAAAGAGTGTGAATGACTTGCCCAAGGTCACACAGCAAGTAAAGGGAAAAACAGCAAAGTAGTTCTAGGTTATCCTGAAGCACTTTTCCATTTGTAGGCGATTGTGGTGGGCTTCCAAGCAGTGCTCAGGGCTCCTGAACAAGTGTAGCTGCGGT
>PVKC010046030.1:0-11308 GCA_004027635.1 Crocidura indochinensis
GAGCACTGCCGGGTGTGACCCAAAAACCAAAAAAAAAAAACCTTGATCAGCCGCATGCAAGGCAAGTGCCTTAACAACTGTACTATCTCTCTGCCCCCTGAACTGCATTCTTTTTTTTTTTTTTTGGTTTTTGGGTCACACCCAGCAGTGCTCAGGGGTTACTCCTGGCTCCATGCTCAGAAATTGCTCCTGGCAGGCACGGGGGACCATATGGGGCACCGGGATTCGAACCGATGACCTTTTGCATGAAAGGCAAGCGCCTTACCTCCATGCTATCTCCCGGGCCCCGACTGCATTCTTTTTATTTCGTTTCTTTTCTTCTTTATTTTTTTGGGCTGCATTTTTTAAAAAATAAATTTTCTTCTTTGAACCATCTTGAGATATAGTTAAAATGTGCTTCATGGGAGCCGGGAGGTGGCGCAGGAGGTAAGGTGCCTGCTGCCTTGCCTAGGACGGACCACGGTTCGATCCCCCGGTTCCCATATGGTCCCCTGTGCCTGCCAGGAGCGACTTCTGAGCGCATAGCCAGGAGTAACCCCTGAGCGTCACTGGGTGTGGCCCAAAAACCAAAAAAAAAAAAAAATGTGCTTCATGACTGAGTTTCAGTCATACAATGCCCTACACATTTTTAATTCTACTGTGAGCTCTGGTCAGGAACGGCCTATCATGTTGGGAAGTTTATGGTCATTGTGCCCTGGGTCCCAGGACTTGTGCCACAGCTTTGACCAAGGTCCAGGCAGGAGGGGCAGTTAGGATGACCTGCTTGTAGGGTGGGCGCTTGACCCAAGTCACCTCTTATTTCTCCAGGAACTCCCTTTCCTAGTCCTGCTGTAGGTCCCTCCAGCAGTGCAGGGTGGGTCCAGGGGATGGGTATGCCACTAGTCCTCCCCTACCTCTCTCTGCTCCATCCAGTGCCGTGCCTCTCTCTGCTCCAGCTTGGCCCGCAGGTGCCCCACGCTGCCCGCTGCAGCTGCTAGCTCCCTCGCCAGTGCCTCATTGGCAACTCTCATGTGCTCCAGCTGCTCCCGAAGCACTGCATTTACCTGTGACAGGCCCGAGCCCCTGCACAGGGGGTGTCCCACTATGAGCTGGACTGTGGCCCCCATCCCCTTCCTGTCACTCTGTCCTGGACCCTGTGCGCCACCTCCTCCCCTGCACCCACACTTGGAAGAGGCCACCCATTCCCACCACCCATTGTCCATGTCTGCCATTGCTGTCTGTCTATCCACAGGTCCTTACCTCTGCTCTGAGGCTTCCAGCCGGCCCAATGCGTCCTCCAAGTCTGCACTATGCAGTAACTCAGACCTCCTCAGCCGTGCCTGTGCCGTGTCTAGACGGGCCTGCAGCTGGGGGTCCACAGGGTGCTCAGGCTACATCCAACGGAGACCCCAGTGGAGTGTTCAGGCCATCTCCAGGGGATACCCCAGCAGAGTGCTCAGGCCACACTGAGGTGACACCCATGGGCCACAGGTTGGGTTGGGCCCACTCACCCCCTCGCTGAGCGCATGGCACCTGGTAGCCAGCTGGTCCCGCTCAGCGCCTGCCTGGGCCAGCAGGTCCTCCAGCCGGGCCAACTCGTCCCGCAGCAGCCGGTTCTCCTCCTGCTCTGGGGAGGTGGTCTGAGGGGTCCCTGCATGGTGTCCAGGCACATGGACACTCTGTCAGGGACCTGAGCCCCAGGTCCCACCCAGACTGGGGTGCCGGATCCCAGTAGACTTGAGTGCAGGGACAGAAGCAGCCATGAACAGATCATGAGGGGCCAGACACAGGGCCCAGCGAGCAGAGACCACAACTGTGGGGTCCCTGATTCCCCATCCCAGGTCTAGGGAAACTGACCCCCAAGACCCTGGTTCGTGGTTCCGTCTCATATAGCAGTGTATGTCCCAGGGGCTGGGCAAACCCTCACTCTGAAACGGATCCTGTCTGAAATGGACAGGGCTCCAAGGCTCTGAGACGAGATGAGAGGCCAGAGTGTGTGGGTGGGTAAATCATAGCCAGAGGGACAGGGCAGAGGGACAGTCAGGATAGAGGGACAGTCACAGCTACAGGTGGCTCCGTCTCTCGTGAGGACTCAGAGGATGACCAGGCCTGCTCGTCACTCGCTCACCTTCAGGTGGTCCCTCGCCTAGACTGCTGGCCACAATATCACGGATTCTGGCTGGCACTGGGGCAGGGGGGATCCTCCAGTTGTCCCCACGCATGGTCATTGCACGGTCTTCTCGATGTGCTCCTGGGCCCAGAACTGTGTCCTGCAGCCTCTGCAATGACCCAGAGTGTTCATGGATCTGTCACTGTCCACAGCCGAGAGGAGGGGGCTGGCCACCTCAGGACACCTAGCGGGGGTCTCTGGGTGACATTGCCAATCACACCATTGCTGATGGCTGAGCACAGACACCCAGACTGCTTCTAGAGAGGGAGGGGGTGGGGGAAGGTTGGGGATGAGGCGCCCCTGGGGTTTGTAGAAGGGTGAAGGTGGCCCCAGCCCTGACCCATGAACCAGCAGCCTTGCATCATCCCAGCTCTGACCCACTTGCCCCTCCCTGGACTCCCTCCTTCTGAAGGCCTCTTGCTGGCCCCTGCAGGACCTGAGGTCTGTGGGAGGGTAGGAGTTTGAGAGAGGGAGGGCACTGAACATATGTACCCAAGTGAGTGCCTGAGTGTGCACCTGTGCATGCATCTACACATCTGCCTGTGGGTAGGCATGTGTGAAACATGCATCTGTGTGCCTGTGTGCAAGCATATGTATGCATGAGTGCCAATGTGCATGTGTGTGCATGTGTGAGACTGCCCCCAAGGAGGAAAACCTGCAACCGGAAATATCCCCAGGAGACATCTAGAAGGGAGTCACCCAACTACACTGAGGCCAGTCCTGACCACCTTTGGGTCATCACCGGCACCCCGGCCCACACTCCAGCCATGAACCCCACACCCAGCTGCCTGTCTCCCCTGTGTGCTGAATGGGTCTCGGCCCTGGTACCAATGCTGCCCCTGTGTGGCTGTATGTGGTGGTTCATGAGGCTTGCTGAGGGACTGAGGAAGAAAACAAGGCCCCAACCAGGGTAGAGAGCAGGTCAGGCTGAGGTTGGGGTGCCGTCCCTTCTACTATGTGCCTCCCCAAGCCAAGGCCATGCTCTCCTTGGCACTCTGAGAACTCAGGCTCCTCAAGGTGGAACACATGGAGGCTTTCTTTTGAACCTCACCTTCCCGTGGGGTGTCCCATCTCCACAGTCTTCCCAGACTGCTTGGAGCCCAGGAGCAATTCCTGAGAACATGGGGTTGACACAGTCCAGAGCTGCTGAGCCTCTCAGATATGAGGCAGCTTTTCCCAGATAATAATCCAGGGAGACCTCGTGGTCATTCAGGCCCAGACAAGGGCCACTGCAGGAACCCAGAGTCCAGCCTGCATTTGACTAACTGTAAGGGTGCTGGGACTCAGCCACCACAAAACAGGCAGAGAAAGGCTGGAGGAGCCCTGGAGTGCCTGCAAGGGGGTCACCAGGCCTGCCCATCAGCACCCAGGGGTACCGGGCTTTGCCCCCACTCAGATGGGCCCTGACCTAGACAGCCCCACTCAGTTCAAAAGGTCCCAAGGCTCTGTGCTGAGCAGCCTTGCTGTAGTAAGTGAGCGGTCACCGTCCCCCACCCACTCCCCACCTCCCCACTGAGAACTGATGTGGGCCCTTGAGGGCACAGATGACCCCATCCTGTGGTTTGGGGGTACATCCAGGGGTGTTCAGGGGTTACTCTTGGTTCAGCACTCAGGAATTACTTTCGGTTGTGCTCAGGAGACCTTAATGGATGTCGGGGATCCAACCTGGGTGAGCCGTGTGCAAGCAAATGCCCTCCCTACTGAGGTATCTCTGGTCCTCCCAGCAGCTTTTCCCTGCTCTGCCAGCTTCCCATGCCCAAAGCTGGGGGAGGTGGTAGAGACAGGTAGGGTCTGTCTTCAGCTAGAAAAGTGGTGTGGGCATGACACCCGGGAAGGCCCAGCTGGGGCCAGGAGGTGGGGGTTTGGGTGACCTGAGGGGAGGAAAGGCAGGGACATAGGGGTCCCTTTTCTGGAGAGCTGCTTGTAGGAACTCCAATTTGTGCCAGTTACAGTGGGAGCAAAAGGGCATGGATGCTGAGGGCAAGGTGGGTCCAATGGCAGGTAGTTGGAGTGATACCAAGCAGAAAGCTGCTGTGAGTTATGTGGAAGCAAATGGGGGTTCTGAGTGCTGCAGTGGCCCCAATTCCCCCACATTAAGTAGCATGAATGCAAGTTTGTGCTCTGATGCTCACAGCATGGTGGGAGGGGTCTCTGAGGTCACCCAGGGTCTCTGCCCAAGTCGAGCAGACGATGGTGAGGGGACCTGCCCATGGGGTGAATCAACTCCGGAAAGGAGGGGCATATGTTGGTGTGAGCTTTGGGTTGGGACCATCAGCACAGATGTGGGGGAGCTCCTCACAGTCAAGGGTTTGGGGGAAGAGGGGAATAGGTCCTCAGTCTGCAGAGAGGCCAGGACAACCCTTCCTCCACACTTCCCCCTGTGGGTCAGACTCCCCCGAGTTGCAGAGGCTGGAGCCAGAGCAGGCAGAGGTCTCCCACAGGCCAGGACCCCCACTTTAGGGCCAGTTTTCCTAGGCAGGAGCCCAAGCAGAAGTGCCTTGGGGACATGTCTCCTTCCTCAGTTTGGGACTGTCTCACAGAGCCGGGTAGCCCAGCCGGGTGGCGCCTGTAACTTCGCAGATGACAATCACCTGAGACACAGTCCACAGCTGGGCTCAGGGCCAGCTGGAGGGGCTGCTGCACCCAAGGGTCATGTCCTCAGCAGCACCTGGAGGGGCTGCAGGGTGGGAGTATCCAGCCTGGGCCTGAGAGGGGACCTGGGTGCAGGCCCACAGCTGTGAGAACTCACACGTGCCAGCTTTGTGAGGGCAGCTATGCCCTCACCATCGGTACCCAGGTAACATCTCTTGCAGGCGATGCATCCCTCAGTACCACCCTGCACTGGAAGAACATGCTGGGGGGTAGACAGGCCATCATCCTGCTATGATGAACTACTCACAGTTTGTGCTGGAGGTGTAGGAGCTGGCACTATATCGAGAGTCCAAACAAGTGCCCACACAGAGGCTACATGGAGTTTGGGGGACCCCAGCGACTCCCACAGCCCTCAGGGGACCAGATCTTGTAAGTCTGGTCAGGCTCAGCCTCTTACTCTGGGCTCCCTAGTGTCCCACCAGAATGTGTGTGTGTGTGTGTGTGTGTGTGTGTGTGTATGTGTGAGGCGTGTGTGCACAAGTGTGTGGGGACCACGTGAGTAGTGCCAAGTGGTCGGGCCCTGCAGGGAGAGCTGGTCCCCACTGACCTGGATCACAGCGTCCAGCCCCAGGTGGGGCCCCGCGGGTGTGTCCTCATCTCCCTGCTTGCTGGTCCTGGAGCTCATGGTGGCAGAGCAGGGTGCTGGCCTGGGCTATGGGAGTGTCAGCCCCAGGCTCGCATCTGTGTCCTTGCTGTTGCCCCTCTGGGCTGGCCATGAAGTGACCTGCACCCATAGGGGTTTCTGTGGCAACCACAACGCCCGCCATGCAGGGTTTCCCTGGAAATGGGAGCGGGGGTTGCCCTGGGGACGAGGGACGCTGCTGTGCTGGAAGCCGTGTCCAGGGAGGCTGGGCAGGTTGTGGCACCACAGCAGGGGGGCGGGGCACACATTCCCCAGAGCACCCCAGGCTCCCACAGCACCACACAGCATCCCACACCTCCACAGTGTCCCGATAGAATCCCCACATGAGTGGGTCACGACAGGACCCCCACTGGGTCCCCTCAGCACCCAAACAGCACCCCACAGGGTCCCACTGGGTCTATTTAGCTCCCCCACAGGGTCCCCTCAGCACCCCCACAGTGCCCCACAGGGGTCCCCATAGTGTCCCCACACGGTCCTCACAGGATCACCTCAATTCTCCCATAGGGTCCCCTCAGCACCCCACAGGGTCCCCACAGTGCTCCCACAGGGTTCCTCAGCACCCCTTCAGTGGACCCACAGGATCCCCACAATGTTCACTTAGCACCCCACAGGGTCCCCTCAGTGCCACAAAGTGCTCTCAGTGAAGCTGCGAGCTGGGCTGCAGTTGGTGCTCCCCTCTTCCCTCCTAACAGCCCCTTAGGACTAGTTTACCAGAGTGTGTGGCCTCTCAAGGGGCTGTTGGGGCAAAGGAGAGAGTCAGGCAGGGGGAGGAGGAGGGTTTAGGAGTGTTGGGGAGGGGGGAAAGAAGGAGGGAGGAGGGTTTGCTGAGCTCAAAGCCCTGGAGTCTGAGGTGGCTGGGGGTGGGTGGGGTGGCTGCAGCTCCCTGGCACCCCCAAAACCGGAATGACCCTCCCAGCTCTAGGCTCTGTTGGGTCCCCTCAACATCAGCCTGGATGAGAGTGGAGAAAAGTTCTAGGAGTGGGCCTGGTCAAGGTTCGAGGGTGGCCCCTGTGCCTCACGGCCCCATCACTGCCCCACCTGCTTGGACTGCAGCTCTTTGGGCCCCAGAGCCCGACACCTCAATCCTGGCCACACAGTGTGGGGGCTGGCGCTGAGCCCGGGACTGTACTTGTCCCGGGAAGGCGCCTCCTGTGCCCGCCATCTGCTCTGGCATCTGCAGACTACCCCGCCCTGAAGATGAAGGGGTGCTCACAGCTGCGGTGCTCCTGAGGGACACCAGGCAGGGCTCATCTGTGGCTGAGGTGGGGGCTGTGAACAGAGGGGGCAGAGGGTCTCAGCTCAGGCCACACGGGAGAGGTGGGCACGGGGTGGGGGGAGGGAAACAGAGGTGAGTCTGGCCTCCCAGAAGGGTCCCCCTGCAGGGTCCTGGGGAGGCTCACACAGAAGCAGAACTGCTCTAGATCCTAGGCTCTGTGTCTGGGGCTTTGGAGGGCTGGGTGGGGCCTCCATCTGGTGCCACTGCCGTGGGGTCAAAGATCTCTGTGGGGGTGACTTGGCCCCATTTTCAGCCCCAGGCAGGCTCCTGGAGCTGGGTCGTCCTGGGGTTCCCCATGGGAGGGAGAGGAGGAGTTGTGCTCGCAGAGCCAGTGGGCACACGGGGCGGGGCGCCTCTGGGGGCCAGAACTTCTCCGCCACTGCCCCTGCGACATTCCTGGTTGCGGGATGGGACTATGAGTGCTTGACTCAGCCGCTCCCAGGCCGGACCCAGTCAGACCAGGCACAGCTACTTAAGGCGCCGTTGCCACCCTGCCTCAGCCATGGCCCTGCAGGTGCCCTTGTGGCACCACTACCTGAGGGCCATCCGCTCCCGGGGTGGCTCACGAGCCCGGGACTTCCAGGGTGCCGAGAACACGCTGCTGACTGTGCTGGAGCAAGTGCAGGCCCGAGACTCCCGCTTCCTAGTGGACTACGGGGACTCCCAGGCTGAACAGTTTGCACTGCGCTCATCCGAAGACCCCGTGCGCCTGGAGGTGCCCCTGCGCCTGGATGTGGGCGCATTGCATCTGCAGGAGGAGCCCATGGCCCCAGGCAAGGGCCCTCCCCTCTGCCGTCTGGGTGTCCCCCGGGATGTGGCCAGCCTGGAGCCTTGGACCTCAAACGATGTCTTCAGCGCCTTGGAGGATGAGGCCAATGGCTCCTGCAGCGGTCACATTGTGCCCGGGAAGGTGCTCAGCGTCCTGCGGGAACGGCTGGTGGCTGCCATCGTTCACTGCAGGCACCATAATCTCATCTTGCCAGGTAGGTGGTGGGATGGCGGTCACACGTGTTCATGACAGCAATCACACATGAAAGCGGTTCACACAGGATGGTAGGTGTTCACACGAGACGGGGTGTATGTCACAGGGTGCTTGCAGGTGGTCTCTCACATGTGGGTGTGGATGCACACATGAAGTGGTAACCTCTGCTTACAGGTGAGAGTAGTGGCCACAATGAAGGTGGGGACATAACAGCAGGGCGAGTGCTTGTGATGAGGATGCACAGGGGGCAGTGCGTGCGTACACTTAAGGGTGAGGTGTGCTCACAGGACAGCAGGTGTGCATACTTGATGTATCATGTGTACATGTGATGCAGCACATACGTGATGGTGGCTGTGGCTGCATAGGCAAAGGCTGCCCGGGGGTGGGAGACAGGGCATCTCAGCCAGCCCTGGTGGGGGGGTGCCCTGCTCTGGCTCTGCAATCTCAGGGCACCCAGTGCCTATAGGCCAAGAGGTTGAGGGGGTTGTGCCACCCCCCCACCTGGGCCCCTCCAACCACTTTGTCCGGGGTCGGGGGCTCCTGCCCCACTCCCCTGCCTGCCTCACCTCTGCACTCTATAGGGCTGCCCCTGAAGCCTCCTACATCTACTCCCTGCTCCATGATCCCACCATCTCCCCTTCCCTGGCACTGCCCTGGCTACAGGGCCCCGCACCTGGCTGAGCCAAAGCAGGCAGAATACCAGGGAAATTCCAATCTCTGCTTCCGGCACCTTAAAAGGGCAGGGCGGGGAGGGGGGGCAGGCTTTGCACTGACACCCCAGGAACCAGTGGGACTAGGTGGGTAGGGCTGAGAGGCACAAACAAGGAAGTGAGGCCTGGGGTGGGCCTGTGGACAGCGCTACTAGGGAAAACAACGCCCCATGGGTGTAGCAGGCCTACGTGGCAGAGCCTGTCCCTGAGGGGGCAGCCTCGAGAAACAGGAGCTCTTTGCACCCTGCGGACTCCCTGCAGGCCAGTCCCCAGCTGACTGTGTGTGCGTGGGAAGGCCAGAGATGGTCCCAGCTCTGCAGGGTGGGGGATATAGGAGTCTCTGTGCGGGATCTCTGTATAGGGTCTTTGTGTGGGGTGTCTGGGGGCAGTCTCTGTGTTGGGGTTTTTGTGCTGGGGTCTCTGTGTGGGGTTCTTGTGTTGGGGGTCTCTGTGCGTGGGTCTTTGTGTTGGGAGAGTGTCTTTGGGGGAAGTCTCTGTGTGGGTTCTCTGTACAGGGTCTCTGTGTGGGGTTTCTGTGTGTGGGTCTCTGTGCTGGGGATCTCTGTGAGTCTCCTAGAACCCTCAATGTGTGTGGGCCGGAGAGATAGCATGGAGGTAAGGCATTTGCCTTGCATGCAGAAGGTCAGTGGTTCGAATCCCGGCATCCCATATGGTCCCCTGAGCCTGCAAGGAGTAACCCCTGAACACTGCCGAGTGTGACCCAAAAAAACAAAACAAACAAACAAACAAAAAATCAGAACCCTCAGTGTCTCCCAACAGGCACCATGTTCCTGGGCACTCTGAGCAGGGAAGGACAGACTGGTGATCCCAGGCAGGTGGAGGAAAGTCCTGAGGGTGGACCTGTGAGAGGCTGAGAGAGACTGTCCAGGCCTCACTCGATCAATGGGTGGACACAGCGAACTGATCCCCAAGGGTGGATGAAGGGTCATGGCCATGCCCTCGTGGGCATTCCAGCCTGGCTCTATCCTGGACAGACATAGTGGCCCAGGCTCCAGTGCTCACAACGCAGCCCCCCAGGCCCCAGTTCCCTGGGGCACTAGTGCTCACACAGTGGTTCCCAGACTGCAATGCCCACAGTGCCTTTTCCCGAGGTCCACCATGGCATCTGGGAATGCTCAGCTCTGCCCACTATAGGTGGGATGGAAGACAGGTAGGGGACTATGGGGTGTGAGATTGGGTGGGGTGTGGGGTCAGTGGGATATGAGAGCCAGTGCCGCCTGGGCCTGGGTTTGGTCCAACAGTGACAGCGTGTCCTTGTAGGATCCCTGCGTGTGTCCGGCCTGCAGGAGGAGGGCCCGTGGCTGACCGTGCATGTGTCCAGTGGCTGGAGGACCATCTGCTTCCATGTGGTACCCACAGTCCGCCGGAGACCTCGGGGCTGTGCTCTGGCTGGGGACCGCCTGATGCCTGGCTTCCCCGAGGGCAGCGTGCGAAGGATCAGTGCCCAGGAGGAGTCCCTCTTGCCCGCCAGCGCTGAGCACTGGAGGTGGAGCCAGTTTCACTCTGGGCAGCAGGGATATATGGGCAGGGATATCCACTCTAGGCAGGGGTATCCACGGTTCAGGGCTCGTAGCTGCCAGTCTGGCTGACTGTCCTCGCAGGGCCCCAGTTCAGCTGCAGGAACCCCACCTTTGTGCTGGAGCTGGGTCTGTCCCCACCTACAGTCGGGTGTGGTGTGGGGGTCAGGAAGGAACCCCTCAGTTTGGAGCCTCACCCCAATCCCAGGGCAGATCTGATCTGAGGGCTTGGGGGATTGGGGATGGGGGGAGCTGAGCCCATAGGTAGGAACTGAGTCCATAGGTAGGAACTGAGTCAATTCCAGGAGCGAAGGCCAGAGGGTGGCAGAATGTGTGGCTGGGGTACCCAGATACCCTCCCCAGCTCAGCACCACCCAGGTGTGCCCCTGCCTTGGGACCTTACCTTGGCCCCCTGCCCCAGGCCTTGCCCTGATCGCCTCCTGAGCTCACTGCTCCGTGCGCTGGGCTCACTGCAAGGCCACCGGCTGGACAGTCTCTCCATCCTTGACCGCATCAATCACGAGCACTGGCGGGATGGTGGCCGGAGCCCGGGCCTGACCTTCGCACACCTGAAGGTCAGTGTCACCTCCTCCAGGAAGCCTGTGCCAGGGGCTGAGCGAAATCAGGAGGTCTGAACCCCCAACCTGAGGGACAGTCAGGGGCTGAGGCCTCGGGGGCTCAGGTACAACAGAGGTGCAGGCCAGCAGGTGAAGGCCCGCCTGGGTCCCTCCTGGGGAAGGGGTGAGGGTGGGTGAGAGGGAAGGTGGGAAGCGTGTGGGTGAATGTGGATGAGCGTGGAGAGCAAGCCAGGCAGTCGGGTCCCCGCAGTGCCAGGTCCGGCCCCTCTGCGGAGCCGTGGGTGGGGGGAGAGGGTCCCTGGGCTCACTCCTGCCTGCCCTGCGGCCTCAGCTGGTGCTGCTGTGGGCGGCCGCGCTCTTCCCGGCGCCCGAGGATTGGGCCGACCTGCAGGGCGCCGTGTACCGGCTGCTCGTGGTGCTCCTGTGCTGCCTGGCCACGCGCACACTGCCCGGCTTCCTGCGGCCCGAGACCAACGCGCTGCGGGACGCGGGCCTGGACCTGCACGCCCTCTACCTGCAAGCTGAGCGCTTTGCCAGCCAGCCCGAGGCCGCGCTGCGCATCCACGTCACGCACCTGGGCTGCAGCCGCCCGCCGCGCCTGGACTCGGGGGTCAAGGCCCTGCTGCAGCTCCCGGCCAGCGACCCCGCGTACTGGGCCACCGCCTACTTCGACCTGCTGCTGGACAAGGTGTCGGGATGAGAGGAGCTTCGGGCCAGGGGCGGGGCGAGGGCGGGCTTCGGGTCGGATCGGGTGGCGGGCCAGGGGCGGGGCTATGGGAC
>PVKC010046031.1:0-11292 GCA_004027635.1 Crocidura indochinensis
TGTTTTCAGCAGTTTACTCCATTAGCTCATATTACAGCAAAGAAGCAGCAAGAATTGTTCAAGGTTTCATTATTGGTGACAAAAGAGCTGCTTAGATGCCCCATGAGTCCATATTTGGGGATAGGGTTTGAGCTAGATCACAACCCTGAACCCTGGTTAACTGAACATCCTTAGACAGGCCCTAGGAAAAATCTTTGCCTGCAACCTACTTCTTAGCATTTTTCCAGGAGACATGGACTTACCAGAATCCAAGGAGGTAGTTGAAGGGTAACACTGAAGCTGTATGATCTCTATCTTCTCCTTAATGGATTTGCTTACCTGCCATACATTATCACGTTATTGTCTTCATTTATAATTATTTGTAAAAATAAGAGTCCTGACTGAAAGCCTCAATGTGTCATGACAAAGAAAGAAAGCACTTTACAGCCACAGGAAAGACCAAGATAACTATCTTAGTGTATTCCAAGACTTCATTTCTTTCTTGCTGCTCCATTGAAGTCCTGGTTCCAAAATGTACATTTAAATTCTCCTTTTTGTTTTGCTTTTGGTTTTAGGCCAAATCCTAATCACTGTTCGATCTCTTTGGCCCACATCAAATACATTCTTGACTTAGGTCACTACCATTCTCAATGAATTCTGCTCCCTTTCTTTCTCTCTACTCAGGAAATAGTTCCCTTTCTCCCCATACCTGAATGAATAATTATATATCCTTTTCTGAGGTAGCCCCTAGTTCTCTGGCACCTGGCAAAAGTCTATTCTCTTTTATTCCCAGGAGGATGCTAAAACTTCTCTTGTACCTCCATTTTGGACCTCATTATTCTAATAGTGTTCCTTGGTGGGAATGCCTCATGCTTCATTCCCTCTTCTATATTTATCTTGCTTTTCCTCTCCCCCTTCCTCCACTTCCACAAAGACAGTGCTCCCATACTGATGTCGCTTCACTGCATCTTTGGAAAAGAGGAAACTTTATAAAAGATGGTCCCCCGTGCCTGCCAGGAGCAATTTCTGAGCATGGAGCCAGGAGTAACCCCTGAGCATTGCCGGGTGTGACCCAAAAACCGAAAAAAAAAAAAAAAAAAGGTCTTAATATTCTCTCATTCTCTGGTTGAAAAATTTTAATAAAATGTGCCAAAGCAGAATCTTGGCTGCTAGTTTAGACTGTGAATCTACCATAATAATTTAACTATACTAATATCAATTATATTTTCATGCATTTTCTATTAGGATAAGAAGAGAATGCATTTTCTTGTACCCAGTTGTAGCAGCAGATTTTTACAAATGCTTTCTGAAAAGTACTTGGTTAAAAAAATTGCCAGTGCACTCAGAAACAAAATTTCAAAGAGGAATTTTAAAAGGTGAGAATATAATAAGTTGATTTTAGCCAATAGTTTTTAGGCTAACTTATTTAATTTATAATAGGTAGAAATATGTCTTGATATTCACAGGGAAACAAGTCCTGTGTTTTGTTCAGAAAAAGAATTAGTTATTCTTTGTGACTGAGGCATAAAAGTCATTCTGAATAGATTTTTACAAAATCAGAGACTTATTTTGGTAAAAAATGGAATTATTAGAATGATAATAGCCCTTCTTTTCGCCTTTTTTCTTTTGGTACGTTTCCCTTGGACTTTCCAGGTAACACTTTTCTGGAAAATGTGGTATCACATTTCTTGGAAACTTCTGTTTTGGGCTACTGAAGTACACTGAGCTAATTCACAGAACTTCTGTCTTTCTAATAAAACAAATCAATTCTAAAAAATTGTTATAATGAGAATTTATTATTTTCATTCACCATCTGCTATTGTGAAATAGTCAATAAAATTTATGCATATGCATATGCTCCTATATGTACATATGGATATGTATATAAAATATACATCATTTTCTCATATACTGAATACTTGGAGACAAAAATTAATTTTCTTTGGAAATGTAAATATACTTTAAGACTTTGAATATACCCTAAGCAGTGACATCTATAGTAAGAAATATACTCATTCATGTGACAATGAAAATTAAGCTAAGAATTACAGAATGGATCATTAGTATGATGAATTTTGTTTTTTAGGTATTAAACTATCAAAAGTTACTTGATGTAAACCTCAGTGACTTCCAAAAGCTGAATATTTTTTCTCATTCAAAATAAAATAGCATAATATGTGTACTAAATGAGTAAAATTCTGTTATACATTTTAAAGTGGTCTAAAGCTTCAAGTAGATGAACATAGCCTTAAAACATATTACCTTGCAGAAATTTAGACAACTTAATATAAATAATAATGTAAATAAGTTTACATAAATAAACTTAGACCCCAGGATTATAATGCTAGTGACAGACTGAAATTCCCTAATCTGTGAAATAAGATTATTTAAAGATACTTTAGTATGGGGCCCGGGAGATAGCATGGAGGTAAGATGTTTGCCTTTCATGCAAAAGGTCATCGGTTCGAATCCCGGTGCCCCATATGGTCCCCCGTGCCTGCCAGGAGCAATTTCTGAGCATGTAGCCAGGAGTGACCCCTGAGCACTGCCAGGTGTGACCCAAAAACCAAAAAAAAAAAAAAAAAAGATACTTTAGCAATTATTTCAACCCATTTATTCAATATCATGAAATATTGCATTACAGATGTTAGTTACTGTTCATATTCATTCACATGATATGTAAATTGAGATAACTGCATAGGTCTGATTTATATAAATGGGAAAGAAATTAAAAAACATCCATATTGCTATAATCTTTATCAACAGGAATCAAATTATACAGAATATAATTAGCTAAATAGTGACATCTTCATTACTGGACAATATATTCAGAAAATAGAGTTGAATATATCATATTAATAACACTTTTTAAAAAGCAGATTAAGGTGTCCATTCAATTTTTAAATAATTATTTGCTTTACTTATTAAGTTTGCCTACAAGTCAAGTATTATACAACAGTGTGATTGACCAAAAAAAGTATAGTAAGTATTCAAAAAAAAATACGAAGTTGACAAAGTAGAGGGGCTGGAGAGGTGGCGCTAGAGGTAAGGTGTCTGCTTGCAAGAGCTAGCCAAGGAAGTACAGCAGTTTGATTCCCGGCGTCCCATATGGTCTCCCCAACCAGGGGCAATTTCTGAGCGCTTAGCCAAGAGTAACACCTGAGCATCAAACGGGTGTGGCCCAGAAACAAAAGCAAAAACAAAATGAGACAAAGAAGAAGTAGAATCATAAGTTTGAACTCAGTATCTATGTCGTGAAATTAAAATCGGAACCCTAGGGAAAACTGAATATAGATAGAAACCTATCCTATTTTAATTTATGTTAATTTTATTCTTTAATAAATATATAAATACACCAATTAAACAATAGAATACAAGTTTCTGTAATGAAAATGTGTAAATATTAATATCAAATAAAATAATTAATATAAGTTAAAATATTTGGATTTTTGGTAATTAGCAAAAAATTAAAATAAATATAAAAGTTCAAGATTAAGGTAAAGTTTATTTCCATTACATATTCTGGTATCCTTATTACATTCTCATTTATGAAAAAAGAAACAAATTATCCTTAAGTTTATTCAGCGACCTTGGGAATTTATTTCTATGATGACCTTTTGCACTCAAAAATTTTTGAAAGTATGACTATAAACTGGAACATTGCTTTCACAGGGATCCATTGATTTGAAACTATAATTTTTTCACCACAACAATCAAGCTAGAGCTTGATTTCACCACTGAAGTGAAAATTGGTTTTCTAATAGAAAAATGCATCAAAATCATATTGATGATATTTTTGAACAAATCCACTTCACTGAGCAAGATTCAGCATCAATATTTTATTGTCAACTTTTTAGGCAAGTTGGTTTCGACAAACACAGTCAGGAATCACTCTTGTCGTGGCTCAGGGGACCATATGGATGCCAGGGTATAAACCTGCACCAGCCACATTACAGCTTCTTGCCAGCTGTACTATCATTCTAGTTCCAAAAGTATCTTTATTTTTAATATTCTTTTTGAAAGATTAATATTTTCTTGAGAATAAATTTTCTAAACCAAAGTGGAGTAATGAAACATCAAGGTCATTGATATTCCCAGAGTACTAAGAGGAGTCATTTCTCTTTCTCTTTTAAACATTAACTCATTTGTATGCCTTTATATTTCACTTACTGGCAGCTTGAATAGTGAATGAAAGTCACTGAATAATCAAGTACATTGTATTATAAGTTCTAATCACAAAGCACATCAAACATGCATATACATGCTCCTATTAAATCTCACTAGAAACACTAAAGATAGAAATGTCTCATTAGGAAACTAATAGTGTATTATTAATAAATGTTAAATTCTTTTCTGAAACAATAGGGAATGTATAAAGGAAATACAGTAGAAATGTAAAGGAAATACAGTAGAAATGTAAATACATATATGGACTTTGCCATATATATCTTTAGAAACTAAACTTAAATTTCACAAAGAAATAGTTAAAATTGATTTTTTCTGGTTTGTTTTGTTTGGGGGACCACAACCGGTGACACTCAGGGGTTACTCATGGCTATGCACTCAAAAATCACCCCTGGCTTTGGGGGACCATATGTGACACCAGGGGATGGAAACACCGTCTGTCCTAGGCTAGCGCATGCAAGGCAAATGCCTTACCACTTGTGCCACCACTCTGGCTCCATTATTTGGTAATGTGTTTTTAAAGACCTACAGTAAAGAAGCCTTTTGTATGGGGGTGCAAGGACAGCTCTCCAGATCTAGTGTTCTGAGACTACTCCTAGTGCACTTGGTGGCCAACAGAAATACACCAGTAATGTTGAGGGAGGGGGATACATGAAACAGGGTACAGGAATTGGACCCAGTTTTGAAAATGCAAGTCATGTATGTGTAGTGTTATGATTTGAGCCATCTTCCTGAACCTACCTTAAAAAAGATATGTTAACTTAGGACAACATGTGGGAGCTCAAAAAAATTTAAAAACATTTGCGAAAGTTAATATTTAAAGAACTGAGTAATTAAGGGAAATGCATTTTTCTTTAGGACCTTGTATGAGCTATGCAAGAATTCTCAAATAAAGCATCTTTTGTTTTGCTTTATTTTGCTTTGTTTTGTTTTATGAGCAGGGTTACACTTGGCAAAGTGCAGGGCTTACTCTTCACCCTATGCTCAGGGATCACTCCAGGTGAGCTATAGGGACATATGAATTGCCAGTTTCAAACCTGAGTCTGCCATGTGCAAAGCAAGTGTCCTACTTTCTATACTAGACAGTGTGTTACTTGCTATACTGTATCTCTGTCCCCTTTAAAGCACCATTTGTATTCTTTTAGATTTTTTAGTTGTTTATTTAAATTTATTTGGCTACACAATTCATAATTTTGTAGAATATTCCAAATTATTTTATATGTAAGAATTATTTCTTCGTCTATGTGTCCTTTACTTGCCAAACATTATAAACATTTGACATTCCTTTTTGTTCTTGTTCTTATCTCTCTTAAATTCAGATGATGGTATAATTTTAAATATTGCTAATGTATCATGCTATTTATGTCTGTTAAATGAAATTAAAATAAACACTATTAGTCCTATAAAAATCTGGTGATAAATGTCATTCTTGACTGAAAAAAAAACATGTCATTTATTTATCCTCTCTACCTGACATTGCACTCCCTTAATAAATAAAATTCCAGAAAAAAAATATGTGTGAGTATATTTACTCAGTCTGTAAATTATTTCATGGTACTTAAACTAACCATATAAGAGGGGCAGAGAAAAGTAATTTATCCAATAGAAGGGAAAGAAAGATAGTGATCGAATAAATACATAAAACATTTTTGTTTTCTGAACAGAGAGGCATTAAAATGCATCAAAGTTATTTCAAGTTTTAAACCATTCAATATTCTATTTCTGCATATTTCAAACATATGATTGTTTCCAAGTAGCCCATTCGAGTTGCTCTTAGAGCTGTCTGAGTGGTAGGAGAACACAGGTAAGGAATTGCAAATGAAGGCTAAATTTTCAAGTTAATTTTTACCACTCTGTACCTCCTTCTCTCTTTGTTCTAGGAACACTATAGTGATAGATATTATGCATTAAAAAGAAGCTTATTTTTGTTGCAATGATATGCATATTTAGCAAAATGTGCCTTAATACAGGCATTAGGACACAAGCACATTGGTAACTAATGAGAAAAGATATGAATTCATAGATTCATAAATATGCAGCATGATTTTTTTTAACCCTGCATATAAAGTTAAGGTTAAGAGTATGTCGTGTTTAAGGCAATGTTGACCACTTGGAGTTTGATTGGAGTCTGAAAAACTTCGATGAATACTGGTAAATTAGGCCAAAGTGAAGTTATCCTCACTTCAAGATTTAAATGAGTAACGGGCACTCCTGGGCATTTTACAGAGTTGCTCTAAATAATGAAAATGAAACTGCTGGTGATGGTAAAAAAGGAAAACTTTATGACAGTAAAAATCGTATTACCATAAAGAAATCACAGCAGCATAGCAACAAAGACAGCAAACAGTGAACGTTTTTGACAACCGCAGTCTGAGTATTTGGGATCACCTACACAATAAGAGAAAACAACTGTCAATCAGGCTATTCATACAAGGATGAGCAAGGATTGTGACTAAAAGTGTATCAAACAAGTTGAAATGTATATGTGTGTCAACTACAAAATAATTAACAAAAAGCAAATGAAAAGCCACTGGGGAAAAAATGGAAAGCAGGTAAACTAAAATGCATCTAGGCAAATAAATTGATCCAGATCAATCCTATGAGCAAGTCCTAACATGCCATTTATCGTCACTTTGTATTAGTTCCTTTTTTTTTTTTCTATTGTAATAAGATAGAACTTTAAGAGGAAAGTACCAGACATTTTGGAGCTTTCCATATCACTAAATAATGACTAAAACTCTTGGGAGTTAAGGAAAAAAAGATGAGAGATATGAACTAGCAGAAGGCCAGGATGCAGTGACTGATTAAGGATGTTATCCTCTATAAAAGTGTCAACCTATTTTTAAAATTTTAAATATGCATACAAATCACAGGGGGATATTTTAAGTATTCAGGTTCTAATTCAATCTGAAATCACATGTCTGCACTTATTTATTTATTTTAATTCATGTGTTTTGGGGGTGCCACACCTGCTGAGCACAGGAATAACTCCACACTCTGAGTTCAGAAATCACTCCTGGCAGGCTCAGGGATGCAGAGGATATAACCATTGTCTGAAGCCTGCAAGGCAGAGGCACCCCCTGCTGTGCTGTCACTCGAGCCCATTTATGTCTGCATTTATAAAGAAATCCTCATTAGTTTTATATACAACATTCTTAATGATTGCATCTACAGGGAGAATAAGTTGTTGAGCGATTCTATTTATTTTCTTTTCCTCCCTAAATTCACCTCTCTCTCTTTGTCTCCTTCCTCATTTCTCCTCTCCTCTCCCTCCTTCCACCATTTCTCCTTCCCCACATTTCTCTTCCTTTCCTCACCTTTCTCCATCTACTCACAAAAATATTTTATTTTTACTTCACCATCAAAATATTGATTAGTTTTCTCATTCTTTCTAAATTTTATATAAAGCCAAAAGAGAATAGCTAGTTACTTTGACAACCTTAAAGAGATCCCAAGAATGTAACAAACATCTGGATCATCGCAACAAATTCCAGCAACCAGATACTCATCGCTTTTTCTAACAAAATCAAATAATCATGACTCATCACTACGGCTGGTTGTTATTCTTCAGTTTTTGTTCTTATTTTCTTACAGAAGAATTTCACTGTTTTTCTTCATCCTTTATGTATTTTTTATTTTTATCTTTTATGTTTTTTGGGGGGGTCACAACGGGCAGCGCTAATGGGTTTACTCCTGGCTCCATGCTCAGAAATCACTCCTGGCAGACTTGGGGGACCATAGGGGATGCCAAGACCTTCTGCATGAAAGGCAAATGCCTTACCTCCATACTATCTCTCCTGCCCCCATCCTTTATTTTTATCAGCAAAATTTCCTTTAAAAAATAGTATCTTCTACTTTATGATGTAAATCTGGTTCTTCATCTTGACCCTGTCTGTAAGGATCCATTGTGAGTAATTATTTATATGTCAATTTGTTATATACATAAATACACAAGGTCTCCTTGGAATCAGCCTCATGAGTCATCTGTGTACATCAAGGATGAAAGTGAATGGTGACTAGAAATACTTCATCTGGTTTTGGGAAAAGAAGGGAAGCTTCTTCAGGGGTTGCTTTCCCCAGTCCGTTGGAGCCTGTACCCTCTGACCTGGAAGGAATGTAGAAAAAGAATGGAGCAGAAGAGGAAGCAAGCAAATTTACATTTGTAATATATTTTAAAATTGGATGACATATATGAAGTATTCAAACAAGAAAATGCTAGTTTCATTTCTTTTGCTTCTTAAAGATGCCCTTTCATTTTACTTACTAAAAAAAAAAAGAAGAAAAAGGACAGTTTGCAAAATAAAATCTTCCAAACACACTCGGCTTATGGCACACAAAAAATGGATTTATTGACATTCAGCATTGATGTTGCTCTTCATATTCTTACAATGTAAAGTTCCTCTTTACTCTTCGTTAAGTTAGTTTGTTTTAGTAAGCGATGTAAGACCTCAAGAAAGTGTCTTTCTAAAAGTAATGTGGTTTAAATGACAATTAATCCCTAACACTCTATTCTAAGGATAAACTTATACCTAACTTTTAGTTTCAAAACCAGATGTCATTTGTATGGTGCACGATTTAGAAAATTAAAAAGCTGAGTTACTGTCTTTGGGACAATAGTATTATGTTACTCTTAAATTAACTGTCTTGTGTTTAGAAACTGATTTGCCATAGGGATATTGAAGGAGAACTCAAGTAACAATAGCACATGTTCTAATGCACAATTGTTAGCTCTGTCCCACACTACCACACCAAACTAAAATTTTTAACAACAGCAAAAAGAGAATATAATGTTCTTACAAAAATCCATTGCTTGCTCTTCCAGCCAGTGCTTTCTCTTAAACACATTATCTGACTTGCTAGTATCTATAAATCTTTGCTTTTTCCACTCTGGGCAAGACTGTTCTCTCTTAAATTTGTACTTCCTCGACTCCCCTCATATCTTTCTAAGCAAGTTTTAATCAAAACTATCTTGCTTCACTAGGAAAATATAATCTGTCAAAAATTAAATGGATGGTAATGTTAAGAGTAATCAACGAATTGGTAAAAACAAAAAGCACCAAAGAATTGAAAGCTGAAGGAGGTATAATAAAAGAAAAATAAAAAGTCAATCTTGATAAAGAAATGTCTTTTAAAAGTCTGCTTTCCTAGACTTTAATTCTCACCATGGGAAAATATTTTTCACTCAATGTGTGATTCTTAATAATATTTTCATGAAAAGGCATAACGTAGCTACGTTAGTTAAGCAGTAACTGAATCTCAGTAAATGAGTCTAGAAAGGCAGTCACATTTTGAATACCTGCTATATCATCTCACTGTCTTTGCTTTGCTATCTCGTATTTCTTATCATAATAAGTTTGATATAACTTTTTATCTTACTTCTGTCCAATACTCAGTATTTTTGGTATTTTTGTATTTTTTTTAACTTTCTCAACCTATACATAGGCATGTTATTTATACTCATTATTTCTTCTAGTAAACATCCTTATCTTTTGTTTATATAAGGAAAATATTCTGTTTTTAACTAAAAGCCCTAGGACACTATGTCATAAATATTTATCTAATGATCTCTTTTTGTTGTTCAAATTTTTTCAATAAATTACTTAATTTCCACTAACCTACTTATTTTTAATAATTTACTATTATTTATTAGATCAATAATCCTGTGCAAATAATGATGCATTAAGACAAATTCATTATTAAAAGAGCTTTAAATTATGACTTAAAGAACTGGACAGAGGTGGGGCCAGAGAGATAGCATGGAAGTAGGGCATTTGCCTTGCATGCAGAAGGATGGTGGTTCAAATCCCGGCATCCCATATGTTCCCTTGAGCCTGCCAGGAGTGATTTCTGAGCATAGCCAGGAGTAACCCCTGAGCGCTGCCGGGTGTGACCCCCAAAACAGACAAACAAAAAGAACTGGACAAAGGTATTAAAATTTGAGAAAGGAGATCCCAACATTACATTGGCCTTTAAATTATAGAACTGAGAGAGATATGGGAGTTGTAAAAGGAGATAGATATGAGGTCAAAGGAGCAGGGGCAAGAGCCTTAGATACCTTGATGACATGAATTAGAGATACACATATATGACTGAACACCAGGACCAATAAAACTGAAACATGATATACAAATTACCACCACTAAACATAAAAATGTGCCTGTTAATGAGGCAGACCAGAGGAGAGGAGAGTGTGAGAGAAACAGAGGACATTGTTGTTGTGACACAGGCAATGAGATTAGTGTTGGAATATTTTATAACTATAACTCAAAAATCAGTAACTCTGTAAATCATGGCACATTAAATACTAGAGTATTAAAACCTCATAATAAATGTACCAAAATAATATTACTTCTTATAAAATGCAAAACTGAGTGTATATATTTAAAAATATATTACAGTTATATATTTTATATACCTCTATATTTTCTATTAATATGATAATACTTTAAGACTTGGAAATAAATTTGCTGATAAGCCCCCAAATTTCCTATGCATAAAAGCTACAATTTTGTGGATATTTTTGAATTTTTATGTTGTATATCTTTTCATGAATACTTGATAGAAAATAGTTCCTGGCACCAGTAATTAGTTAATGAATTACTGAAGAATCTATGACACGCATTTGGATTAGATTCTTACTATGGTTTAACTCTCACGAATCAAGTCTGAGTCCAGAAATGATTGAATGTCAAGCTATTAATTTTCCAGTTGCATCAATCATTATTCACTTCTCCTTTATAAAATTGAATGTAAAGGTCCCCTAACACCCTGATATCTTAAATATTATTGTCACTCCTACTAATTCAGTCTTTTCAGGGAAGTTATTAGATCATCAGTGACCTTGATATAAAATTCAAATCAATTACAATCAAATTCTAAATGTATCTTTAAAGATTTACTAACAAAAAATGAGTTGGAGAAGAAAAGCATACATTTGATTTTTCCTATAGAACATTCTCAAAATAATTTTTCAGTCCAACAAATAAAATAAATAGTTGAAACTTATTTTGTCAAGTTTACATCAAAGATAGACCTGATCTAGCTTCAGCTTTTCTCTTTTGGTATTTTATTGACAAAATTACCAGTCGTTTGGGTACAGAAAGCATTAGTTGCTATGACTATCTTTTT
>PVKC010046032.1:0-11303 GCA_004027635.1 Crocidura indochinensis
AGGAGTTTTCCACTCCTGAGGGCTGTGACATTTTTTACCTATTTAAAATCATAAATTGAGGGGGGGAAATGGATGGTAGCAGAACCAAACAGTCACAGTCGTATGAACATTGAGTAGAAATGAAAAAGGATCAGACTTAAACACCAAACCCAAAGTCAATGACAATAGAATCGATATCCAGTCTTTAACAAGGTATACACAGAGGGGACTAGTTATACTAGTAGTTCAGGGGGCAAAGGAGGAAGATTCTGGGAACAGGGCTGGAGGGAGGACAACACTGTTGAATGGAATATCGCTGATTCATTGTCACTATGTATCTCAAATTTTACTGTGAAAGATTTGTAATTCACGTTGGTCACAATAAAAATTATTTAAAGAAGAAAATAAAAGTTAAAAAAGAGACCAGAGAAATTGTAGAGGAAATAAAGACACATGCATGCAGCTGTGATAACCTTAATTTGAATCTGGGCACCACATGATGTTCCCTGAATATTGCCGGGCTCTCTCCTGAGCACAAAGTAGAAGTTATGCTATGGGTAATATGCTCTTTAACATTAGTGTGGTTAAAAGCTGAAACTGGAGTCTTTTGCCTAAATCGAAATTATTGTCCTAGCACTTGCTAGCTATATTTCTTTAAAGTTTCCTAGTTGCCCTGTGTTTCTCTTACTCAGACTATAATGGGTGATAATGGTACTTATGAGATAAGTCCACTAATTAAGTTACTCTGATCCCCATAGGCATTTCCATTAAATAGTAACTGTAAGCATCAATAAGTCTATTTGATTTACTTAAAACCTCAACCAAATTGTTTATCATCATGACACAGACATTTGCCTATTGCTGCTACTAGAGTAGCCTTCTTGGATATCCTACCTTCTCTGCTAGAGGGAATAAACATAAACATGTTTTACCCTTATTATTAAGGAAAATGTGAAATATGCTGTGCGCTTGAGGAACTATGGAAGCCGAACAGCCAATGGAGATGGAGGGATGACCACCGTTCAGTGTCCTGATGGTGTCACGTTTACATTCAGCACGTGCAGCCTGAGTAGTAATGGCACGAACCAAACCAGAGGACAGATCCCACAAATACTCTACTATAGGTGAGTATATCTTCCTTGGGCTAATTCATAGAAGGAGCTCTTATTTTAATATAATTGTTGCATTGACTATAAAGATAAATGATACCAAATGTCGGGTAGACTGTAGAGATAGTACAGCAGGCAAAGCCCTTGCCTTGCATGTAGCAGATTTAGATTTGATTCTGTTATACATAATGGTCCCTGGACTGTCAAGGGTTACGTTTGAGCATAGAGCCAAGAATATGAATATGTCCTCTGCACCACTAGGTGTCACATAAAGAACAATATATGCATATTGGTAATATATATTGCCTTTAGAAGTATTCGACGTACTGGTATTTTACCAGGCAAATGTACTGCTTATTGTCACCTTTATAAGTTTATACACTGCTCTTTCACATTTAAATTAAATTTAAAATTTTAAATTTAAACTCACATTTAAATTGATTTGTCATTTTTTAAAAATACCTGAAAATGTTAAATTAAATCTACCCAAGTTTTAGTAGTATGTTGTTCCTGTTGACTATAATTAGCCTTTCATCTCGGTAAATGTTATATGTCTGTCTGGTTGGACTATCCCTAGAACCTTAGAATATGTGGTGCTGTTTCTCTAAGTAAAAACTTATTTCTTATATAGATAAGTAACAATGATTTTGTGGTTTTAAAAGGCACAGATTTATATTTCTCAGGCTGAATTTTTCTTTAGCAATATTTTTATTTTAGTATGCTGGAGACACTGCCTACACAGTTAGGACAAAATGATTTTCCTAAAATCCCTCTTTCCAGTTTTTCTGGAAATCTTATGCTCCCAGAAGATTTTCTTTTTTTTTTTTCTTTTTCTTTTTTTCATAAGAATTAGAAATAATTGGAATTAATAGGGGGAATAAACCTTTCTAGTTTACCACATCATAAAATACTTTTTTGTTGCATAGCACTATAGGAAGTAGTAGATGGTTCTCTTTTTCATGCTACAGATTAAAGGTTTATCATGCACATAATAATAGCTACATATTTCAGAAATATGGACAGTGCCCTATTGTTGTCCTCAATTTAGATGTTATCTCTCATTGATCCCTAAGTACAAAGTCAGGTGTAAACTCTGAGTGCCACCCGCTGTAGCCCTTGAACCAAAAATAAACATCTATATAAAAAAAACATTTAGATATTTTGGTACTCTCCACTAAGCTTTAAACAAGTGATTGAAATTACAGGCCAGCTTCTAACCTATTCTAATGATCCCAACTCTTTACTTTTGACTTACCTGTCTTCTGGTATCTGGACTAAATATCCAAGTCTCTTTTTTGTTGTTTCTTCATTTGAGTTACAAAACTGGAGATGATGACCATAAATGTATAGTGAATACTTTCTGTATGCCTCACCGTGTTGTAGAAGTTTTGCTGTAAACCACACAGTAGCCCCATGAACAATAAGCTCTTTCCCTATTGCTGCTTTACAGCTTTACAGCTGGAGAAACTGAGATAGTGATTTATAGCTTCAGGTGTTTTAGACAAAAAAAAAAAACAGTCTAGATAATAATCTTTATGCATGCTCTATGTAGGTAGTTGGCTTAAGACATCTTAGCTAATATATAGAAGCACAGTCAGTGTAGCTCAACATTTGGAGTTATTCCTAACCTTTTATTTTCCCATATTTCACCTCTGATTGACCAAATCCTGGCATCTGTACTTATAAATTGTCCTAAATCTGCCCTTTCTACCACTTCCATAATTAATTGTTTAGTCTATACCACATTACCCAGACCAGGATAATCAATATTTTTTTGTCTCCCTCCCTTCAACTGTTGCCCTTCTGCAGTGATTTTTACCAGAATGCAGCAGAATAATTGCATAGAAATGAATTTATTTCAAGGTCTGCCCTTGTTAGAATTTCCTCACTTTTTCCAGTATAAAATGTGTGGTAATTACTGTTGCCTATAAGCTGCACATGTGCTTTCCTGTTTTCCTTCACCATCCTGTCAGCCTTCGATCTTTCTTTTTCCATTATAGCACACTTGTCTTCATTCTATTCCTTGAGCTCACTGATGTAATCTCTGTCTGTATCTTTATATTTCTTTTCCTTTTACCTTGAATATTTATTTCTGTGGATTTTTTGTTTATTTCTTTGCATTGAACAGTTCCAGTCTTTTATTTAAATATCAGGTTTTTTGTTTTGTTTGGTTTGGTTTTGGGGCCATATCTGGTGACGCTCAGGGATTACTCCTGGCTATGCACTAAGAAATCGCTCCTGGCTCAGTGATTGAACCCAGTTCTGTCAGGGGTCAGCTGTGTGCAAGGCAACTCTACTGCTGCTCTATCGCTCTGGCCCCAAATATCAGTTTCCTTTAGGCTTCTCTCCTAGTTTTCTTCTTCAGACTCTATTAAAATTAATTATCTATTAATTAATTAATTAAAATTAATCACTACATGTTTAAATTTATTTAACTTTTATGTTTTGGGCTTTAAGTGGGATCTGGGATCTAGATATTTTCTCCTAGGATTTGATCTTGTTTTGCTTCCCATGAATCTCATGTGCTGCTACTCATGTCGCAGGAGTGAATTTGATGGAGATTTACAATCCCAACTTTTGAGTAAAGCCAATGAAGAAGACAAAAACTGCAGCCGAGCTCTGTCTGTGGTCAGTACTGTTGTTCGAGCTGCAAAAGACCTCTTACACCGAGCCCTTGCAGTGGATGGTAAGGCTTTTCTTTACTTCTTAAAAGTCATATTTTAGAGTGTGTGTGAATGTGTGTGTGTGTGTGTTGGGGGTGTGAATCTAGCAGTTCTTGAATGGTAAGGCTATTTTCTATTTCTTAAAAGTCATATTTAAGAGAGAGAGAGACAGAGAGAGAGAGAAGGTGTTGGGATGTTGTAATAGTTCACAGGATGGTAAGGTTTTCCTTTAATGTTTCTCTAATTATTTTAAGCAAAAACTATTTCTTATATGGATAGGTAACAATAATTTGTGGCTTTAAAAGACACACATTTACATTTCTAGGCTGAATTTTCTTTTTTTTTTTTACAATTTTTTTTATCATAATCATAGTGGTTTACATGTCATTCACAGTATTGTTCTAGTTACATATAAACATTGAATCAGGGGAATTCCCATCACCAACTTGTCCTCCCTCCACCTCCATTCCCATTCTGCCTCCCATATCCTCCACCCTCTCCCCATGGTCTTCTAGATTGAGTGACTCCCCTCTGTTTCTGGTTCATTACTTAATGATCTAATATCTGATTGGGCTTGGTGTCTCCATTGCTTCTCCCTCTAATTGGGAGGCAGGATTAGATAGTTCGAGTTTTGTTATTTTGTTAGGGGAAGAATACAGTAATAGAATGGGGTAAAAATTAGGTAGGGAGAACTATCTGGTGAAGGGAATCCCCCGGATATTGTTATCATGTACCTAAAATATTATTGTCAACAAGAGCCTTCCTTACATGCAAAAATTAGGGATGAGGGGAGGACAACTTCGGTGGTGGGAATTCCCCTGATTCAATGTTAATATGTACTTAAGATATTGCTGTGAAAGATATGTAACCCACTTTGCTCAAAATAAAGAAAAATAAAATTAAAAAAAAATTAGGTATGCCTACAATGGGCAGAGTCCTTCTAGCAGCTCTCATCCTTGGTTTAAGAGAAGGGGAAAAGAAAAGGTGAAACACTACAACATTTTGCAAAGACATATCAAATAAGACATCTAGTGAGCACTGCAGCGATTTTCTTTATCAATATTTTTAGGAATGTGTGTCTTGGGGCTTTGAGGTGTTGTATCTAGAAGTTCTTGGGATGGTAAGGCTTTCCTTTACTTCTTAAAAGTCATATTAGAGAGAGAGACAGAGAGGAAGAGAGAAGAGAGAGCCAGAGAATGTTTACGGAGTGCTGGGGGTTTGTATCTAGCAGTTCTTGAGTTATTCCTTTCCCAACTTCTCAATAGTGACCATGGACAATACTCAGGAGGCTAGATTGTGCTAGGCAAGGCACTTATTTTGTGTCCTGTCCTTCCTCTATTTTATAGTCTGAATTTACTTCATATCTATGAGATTAATATCATCTAGAATCCCAGTTAAAATATATACATATATACATGAGTACGCACACAACATTCATTTTGGATTATTCATTTTCTCTATACTCTAAGAGTCTGTTTTTTGAACTATCATAAATAATAATCTGATCTTAATTAAACTTATAATAAGAGGGAAAACTCCTTATTAAACAGTTCTAGCCTTAATTTCATTTTGTAGTCAAAAGCACTTTATTATTTAGAGCTGTTTTTCTTTTTGTATATCCTGTGTCCATTAATGGTATCATCACTCACTCAAAGATCTAGGTAGCTGAAAATTCTTGCTCAATTTTACATGTATTAATTATGTTAAGGAGTTTTTCCATTTCTAAAATACACTGTTTACATTCTCTTCTCTAGTTTTCCCCTTAGTTTTAAGCAAGTACACCTTTTCTCTTCAGTGAATATATTCTTATAACCTACCTCCTTCTCATTTTTCATGTGTTACCTAGTAATTCTCCACTTGCAGCAGAATCATTTCATTCTATAAGTCCACTTTTTTTTCTTTTATTATGGCCAAATTACTTTATTCTGTAATTCATTCTTTTGCTCACCCCCAATTTACCCTTGTAATATATTTATTCCTAATCTTTTTGGGGAAACTTGCTTAAATAAAGGTCTTCACAATTCAGATTTAGCACTATGTTAATATATAAATATCAACCAGCAATGTGTTTTCCTTAATAACAGACATGAAGTAGTTAATATCTTGCAGGCATTTTTTAAGTCATTTAGTCTGCACATTATCCAAATGAGGAAAGTGTAGTAAAACCCTCTCTTTGATGAGTAAATTTAGGCACATGCAGATTAAGTAATCTCCCTAAAATCACTTATAGAGCAACGTAACAGTGCTAGCTTCTAATCCTGGCACTTTCATGTTACAGGGATCTGATATGAGGTAAGATGATTCAGCACAATGTGTCTTTAATTTCCTTTCAAGGAGAGATAGTAAGGGTGGCCCCAGAGCACTGCTGAGTATGGCCCAAACTATTGTATATTTTTAAAATAATAATAGAGGATTAATTTAAATTACACATGTAATGAAGCACTCAGGATAGTATATTCTTTATAGCATTCATTTTACAGAAATTATAATTTTACTTGAGAATAGAACACAGATTTAGGGGCCCGGGAGATAGCATGGAGGTGAGGCGTTTGCCTTTCATGCAAAAGGTCATCTGTTTGAATCCCGGTGCCCCATATGGTCCCCCGTGCCTGCCAGGAGCAATTTCTGAGCATGGAGCCAGGAGTAACCCCTGAGTACTGCCGGGTGAGACCCAAAAAAAAAAAAAGAACACAGATTTAGTATAGCATAACATATTATGAAAAAATTATCTTCTAACTATAGTTTTAATTTCTTTTTAAGCTGATGACATTCCAGAACTGCTTAGTTCTTCCAGTCTCTTTTCCATGCTGCTTCCCCTTATTATAGCCTACATAGGACCAGTAGCTGCTGCTATTCCCAAGGTATGTAATATAATTACATAATTTTAAATATTTTTTTCTCTTTTTATTTTATTTATTTGGCTTTGGGCCACACAAGGCCTTGCTCAAGACTCCTGGCTCTGTGCTCCAGGAGTACTCATGATGGACTTGGGGAACCATATAAGTTATCAGGAATCAAACCCACGTCTATCATGTGCAAGACAAGTGCCATACTCACTGTATTTTTTTTCAGGCCCTATGAGTACATGTGTGTATGTGTGTGTACTTATATACTATTAGCTTTTGAGCCATACTTTATCGTGTTGGATTTTGAGGATCCTTCCCTTTATTGCTTACTATGTGATACAGAGGATTGAATCCAGGTCTCCCACATGCAAAGCAATGTACTCAGTCTAGTCTGTTGAGCTAGCTCTCTGATCCTCAGTTGTATATTTGAAGAATTTGGTAAGGTAGATAGACAGATAATCTCTGACCACAGTATGATGTCTCATGTAATATCTTAGGCACCTAAGATAAACTTTCTGTGAAATAAATTTCTTGTTGAATAAAAACTTAGCTAAGGAAAACTCTTTAGAAGAAAATTCTTAATCATTATCATCAATTACAGGTAATCATTTTAAAGCAGCTTTCATACTCAGTCTCTCTCTTAATTATCTTTTTTATACTAGGTGGCTGTAGAAGTATTTGGTCTTGTTCAACAGTTGCTACCCTCAGTCGCCATTCTGAATCAGAAATATGCACCCCCTGCATTCAATCCTAATCAGTCAACAGATAGTACCACAGGAAACCAGCCTGAACAAGGCCTCTCTGCATGTACAACCTCTAATCACTATGCTGTCATAGAGAGTGAACATCCCTATAAACCTGCATGTGTGATGCACTATAAGGTAGGTACCCTTTTCTAAAAAAGAATTTAAATGAAAAATTCTGGTTTAATGCACTAATAGTGACACTTTATCTTTTATAGTGATATCTGTTTGTTTGTTTTTTGGGGCCACACCCAGTGACATCCTGGCTCTGTTCTAAGAAATTGCTCCTGGTTTATGGGACCATACAGGACGCCAGAGATCGAACCCAGATCTATTCTGGGTCAGTCGCATGCAAGACAAACATCCTACCCCTGTGCTATAGCTTCAGCTTCTATAGTGATATCTTAAAGAATATTTTGGAGCAAATTTCTAATATAAAAGTTATTCATATAAACTTATTATAGTATTCAAAATCTCATATTCCTTCCTTTCAAAAATTGCATCATGTAAATTGAGAACTTTTCCAGTTAAAACTTAACTCTAAGTTCTATGTAAATGTAAAATATTCATTGTTTTGGGGGCCAGAAAGATAGCACAGCGGTAGTAAGGTGTTTGCCTTGCTTGTAATCGACCCAGGATGATTTTTAAAATGTTTTGCATTAGGCTCAAACAAGATTAATAAAGGCAGCCAGAGTGATAATACAGCATGTAGGGTGCTTGCCTAGTACATGGCTGATTCAGGTTCTATCCCTGCCATCTTATGTGATCCCTGAACACAGACAAGATTATTCCTGAGTGAATACAGAGCCAGAAATAACTCTTGAGCATCCTCAGTATGACTGCAAAACAAAAATAAAAATATATTATTTATTTTGTTTAATCTTTAGTTGAATCACCATGAGATACACAGTTCAAAGTTATTCATAATTGAATATCATCATAACAATGTCAGCACCATTCACCAGTGTACTTTTCTTACCACCAATGTCCCCATTTTGTCTCCCACCCTCACCCTGCCTGTCACTATAAGAGACATTTTCCTTCTCTGTCCCTCTCTCTTCTTTTCTTTTCCTTACTATGGCTTACAATATTGTTACTGAAGGGGTATCATGCATATCACTTTATCTTCTTTCAGCTCCCAATTCTTGTTCAGAAAGATCATTTACTTGTCAGCCATTTGTACCTTCTTTTCTTTTCTTTTCTTTTCTTTTTTCTTTTTTTTTTTTTTTTTTTTGGTTTTGGTTTTTGGTTTTTGGGCCACACCCGGTGACGCTCAGGGGATACTCCTGACTATTCACTCAGAAGTCGCTCCTGGCAGGCACGGGGGACCATATGGGGAACCGGGGGATCAAACCGAGGTCTGTCCTAGGTTAGCACAGGCACCTTATCTCCAGCGACATCTGTCACCCCATTGATCGCCAGGGTTGTACCTTCTTTTCAATAAAGTATCTGTTCATTTGAGCCACCTTTTTCAATGTATGTTGTTATTTTTCTTGGAGAACCTTTCTGTGTTTCCAAGACATCAAATGTGTACTTTTTTTCTATAAAGAGTATTTGTGTCTTATGTATTTTTTTGATAAAAATAATTCCATTATAAACATCTGTTACCTAAATGTCATAGTACTGATTAGTTTCTTCAGTCTCAAAAAATTTTTTTATTTCACCAAGAATGTGATGTTTGATAAACACAGAAACTCTACAACATGTGTAAATTGTCATGGGGATGTAAAATAACATTTAGTTATAACTAATAGATATTTTACAAGAAGTAGCTGAATGGTTTTGATTAAAAAATGAACATTTATGGAATTTTAAATGCCCTCTACTTTAGACGGCAACCTCTTCTAAAAATGGTAGAAGAGTAACTGAAAAGCTCCATCTGCTGGATATTTACTTCACTGCAAATTCATTGGGATTTGATTATTTTTGGGTTTCTCTCTTCTCTATAATAGATACTTCAATAGAAATGAATATTTTTTGGGGGGGGTCCACACACAGTGACTCTCAGGGGTTACTCCTGGCTATGAACTCTGAAATCGCTCCTGTCTTGGAGGTTCATACATAAGATTCGATCCCCCAGAATCTTATGTATTTTTAGACTAATATTACACTTAGGAATTTTCTCAAGGCTCACATCAAATCATACAGCCAATTCTTATTTTTGCTATTTGATAATCTGATTAATAGAATTTGACTGTTAAAATTGTTCTCTGCCATGATGATCAAAGATCACTTAAAAGTGACCTTAAAAATACATGTAGGGCCCGGAGAGATAGCACAGATCCAGGACCAAAGGTGGTTGGTTCGAATCCCGGTGTCCCATATGGTCCCCCATGCCTGCCAGGAGCTATTTCTGAGCAGACAGCCAGGAGTAACCCCTGAGCACCGCCAGGTGTGGCCCAAACCCCCCCCCCCATACATGTAATTTTTATGATAGGAATGTTGCACTGGTGAAGGGGGGTTGTTCTTTACATGACTGCAACCCAACTACAATCATATTTGTAATCGAGGTGTTTAAATAAAGATATTAATAAAAATACATGTAATTTATTGCCATCATAAACTTTTATAATAAATTTTAGGCTGGCAAACTATAAAAACCTTGACTTTCATGAAGTTTTTTATTTTTATATTCTATGATGAATGGATTCATGAGGAATATTTGTGTTGGTAATGTAAAGCTTTGTAACAGATAATATGAAAATAAGTAAAATGAAAATGACTGAAATCTTATTTTAATTATTTGCTCATTTTTCATTTGCCTATATTTATGAATTCTTACCAAAATAGTAAACATATTAAAGACTTGCAAGAATATCTGTGAATATGGAATTTAAGAATTTTGTAATATTTTTCATCATGGTATCAAGAGTGCTTACTAATAATAGATTACTTCCTATAATAATATTATTATTACTTCATGTTATTGATTAGTATCAACCAATAATAGGTAGAAAGCAAATGGGAAATATACTGACCACTAATGGTTTTATTTCTAATCATATTTAAGCAGTTAAATCCTTACTTAATTTTGTAACACATTGAGAGCATCTGTTTTGCTGTATGATGATCTGCTTTTAAACTAGACCAAAAGCAGAATTTTAATTCTTCTTAATAAAACCAAGTGTTCCCTTCCATATTCGCTGTAGGTGACATTCCCAGAATGTGTACGATGGATGACAATTGAGTTTGACCCTCAGTGTGGCACTGCACAGTCAGAAGATGCCCTCCGTTTGATGATTCCTGTTAGAACTATTCAGAATTCAGGATATGGACCAAAATTGACATCTGTTCATGAAAACCTTAATTCATGGATAGAGTTAAAGAAATTTTCAGGATCCTCTGGATGGCCCTCAATGGTTTTAGTGTTGCCAGGTAAGTTATTTTTACTCTTCCAATAATTGCTGAAATGTTTATATACTTCTATAATAAAATATATTTAGTAATTATTCTTCACTGAAAATGTATCTAAATTTTAAAATAATTTTAGCAAGACCTATTATGTTTCTGGATTGTAGTCGATGAGTAAAAGAGATATCTAAGCAGGGATATTTTAAAAGATAGAATGCTTTGAATAAAGTTACTGTGAATAAAGATTGTGTTGACACAAGTATGGAGGTAACTATTGACAATCTGACAGTGTATTTGGACCGGAGTATAGAAAACATAGTTTACACAATGCCTAAGTAAAAGAGGGTGGGTTGGCAGGGTGGAGGAAAAAGAGGAAGGAGGGGGAGGGAAAGAAAGAGAGGTGAAGGCAGGAGAAAGAAGAAAATGAAGTTTGTTCTATTGAGGAGGGTGGAGGGAAACTCTGGGAACATTAGTAGTAGGAAATATGCACAGGTGAAAGGATGGGTATTGGAACATTGTATTATTGAAACTCAGTTATGAATAACTTGCAACCGTACCTCACAGTGATTCAATTTTAAATACCTTATGTGGTTTAGATATTTTATTTTCTTA
>PVKC010046033.1:0-11302 GCA_004027635.1 Crocidura indochinensis
AAAAAAAAAAAACAAAAAAGCCCCCAAGCATTTCCAGCAGGATAATGAGAGGAAACTTCTTAAAAATCAAATGAGAATCAGATCGGAGAGATAGCACAGTAGTAGGTCGTTTGCCTTACACGCAGTAAATTCAAGACAGAAGGTGATTCGAATTCCAGCATCCATATGGTCCCCCCTGCCTACTAGAAGTGGTTTCTGAGAGCCAGGAGAAACCCCTGAGTGCTGCCAGGTGTGACCCAAAAACAAACAAACAAAAAAAGTCAAATGGGAATCATTGAAGGTGCTCACAGAGAGGTTGCATACATTTTATTTCCTTTTTTAGAATTGGTAATACTATTATTTCGGGATCAAAACCTAACAAGAAAGCTATCTGAGCCTTGCTTTGATGATAAGAGCAATGATCAATTCTAAATAGGGAGCAAAAGTGTGAAGTTGCTTGTTGTATAAGTAAACCCATTCTAGAGACCCAGGCAGCTAAGCAATAGTACTCGTCGGAGAATGGTGGTTGCAAAAATTAAAAGCCACAGATTCTCTCCAGGTATAAACCTGGAAAAAATGGAATTTTGGAGCTGATCAATGAACAAATCTAATTCCTGTTGGGCCTTTTGAGTTCAACACTTGGGGCTATTTAAATCCAGATTTCTTTGTAAAGTACTGAATAAGTTGCTGAGTTCTGGGTTTGGAACCCCAAAGGAAGAATGGATCCAATTTATATTACCTAAGAATTTTTGAAAGTCATTAAGAGTCCTTAGATTTTCTGATAAATAGGAATCTTTTGGGGGAGCACTGAAGCACATTCTGATACAAAGTCCAAGTATTGAAATGGAGGTGAAATCTGGATTTGTTCTATGGCTATTGTTAAACCAACACCATGCAAGCAACTGACAGCAATTGTAATTCTTTATGAGCCACATCCTTAGCCCATAGTGGGCAAGTTCTATGCCTCTATGAATCAGCTCTGTCCAACAGGTTGGGTTTTTGTTTGTTTTTGGAGAGGAGAGGGATCAAAGTAAAAATTGAAGTATCTTTCATCTCTAAATTCAAAGTATAGAAGACAAAGGATGCAAAAGGGGACAAAAAGAGAACTATGGACATGTGAAGAAATGACAGCTACTTAGTTCCATTAAGCCCCCTTTCTGGATGGCCATTTCCTTCCAGTTTTTATCCTGCCTTACTTTAACTCCACAAAATAATTCCCCTTTCCCCACACCACTTTGAGCTAAACCTTTCAATTCCATAGCCAAATTATTACATCAAATTGTAAGGGTGGCATAGCAAATTATTTTGTTCTAGTCAACAATTACTTACTCGCCTATGAAATGTGCATGCCATTAACCAGGTTCAGCACAGAGAACAAATAGTAACTTATCAGGGAGACACCCATATCCATACCATGTAGAAAAGCATTAGTAGAAAAGGCTTCATTCTGCTAAAGATTGTGGAAATGGGACATATCCAGAGATTCATTATCTTCAATAAAAGGATGCTGGCATGTGAGTTTGGGAAGATCATAACTGGTGATTAATTATTGACTGTTATTTTCTGAAAGTCCAGTTCTTTTCACCAATATTTAAAGGCCTTTAAGAATTGCCTAAAAATGGTCATTCACCCTTGATTGTGAATATTTGTCACATAGACAAAAACACAATGAAGTGTTTCAGCCAATCTTAACATTGTAAAGGTTTACCATCACTAACCCTCTAAAATATAATTAACTGACATAAATGCCTGTATTGCATTGGAGGGTGACCAGAGAGACATAAAGATTAGTAAGAACAAGAAGGTGAGAAGTAAAATTCGCATTTTAAGTTACTTCAACTATTAAGAACAAAACAATAGTAGACTCCTAGAAGCAATGTCAGTACTGAACATAAATTTAAGTTTCTGGCAGAATGCTTGAAAAGAGTTATTTTAGCCTTTAATCAAGATACTAATAACTAAGAAAGGTCCAAAGAAATAGTACAGAGGTCAGGGTGCTTACCTTGCATCTTGTAACACCATCTTGAAAGAGTATCACCGCATATATTCTCCAAGAAGGGCCAGGGCCCACTCCTGAGCATAGAACCAAGAATATCTCCTGAGCACCTCCAGGTGTGGCCCCAAACTCTACTCATCCCCCCAAAGAGAAAATAAAAGAAACTAACATATTCACCTTCCATCATATCATCTCACTTTCATTCTCCAAATTTTTCTTTACTGACTTTAGAAAATGGAAGTCATGTTTCAGATATTTCTGTTTATTTATGATGAGATACTTTAGCAACTTAATAACTAAGATGAAGAGGTTAGATATCAGTTCTTGGAAAATATAAAATATAAGGTTCAGAAACTATTCTTACAGTCTAACTATATAGTTAAAATGAATCTGAAATTATCTTTAAAGATAAGTATAATCTTTTAAGGAAAAGTAATTAAACAAACTAAGGAATGTTCAATGAAATTTAAATTCAATTGAGGTGCAGATATAATTATCTAAAACTTGGGTTTTATGATTATGTCAATCAATTTTTTTGCCCAGATAAATTTGTCTTTTCTTCTTAATTCTCAGGAGTAAAAATGGTTTAAAGAAGAGGAAACTGACTAAGTAAGTTTTCCTCACTATTTCATTTAAATGAAAATATTCTTGATAATAACATTCCAAATTAGGGATTCTCTATAAAGAGACAAATGTCTATTCTAGAGATAGTCTACTACATGTTGGTGTGCTAACACATGTGGATGGCATCCATCACTTTGTACATATCCCAGAGACCTTGTGAAAAAGAGGAAATAGCTTTGGCTTGTGAATATGAGAAAGGAATAGGTTGTTTAGAATTATGGAAGTTTTATGAAAGGAAGTCGACTAAACTAAATCTGGGTGAAAATGTAATATTTAGCTGCATCCAAATGTTACAAAAACCTTTGCCATTTTGCATTTGGAAATGCTATGATAACTGCAGGAAAAAGTTTTAACTCCAACTGATGATGCTACAATAAATACTTTGAGAGAAATATGGTCTCAGGAAATCCTTACAATAAGTATGAAAGGATAAGTAGCTAGTCTGTGGTTTTACTTATCGACTCAGCTGTTCAGTTGTGAGAATTATGGTTCTGATGGGTAAAAATTACCATCAGCTAATTTCCAAAAGCTAATTAGATTATTCCCTACAGGTTTCTAGTTAAAATTCTACATTTAAAGAATGCACCATTCCTATAAATGGAAATGATTCTTGCTACATGCTGAAAA
Source organism: Crocidura indochinensis (assembly GCA_004027635.1). NCBI lineage: Eukaryota > Metazoa > Chordata > Mammalia > Eulipotyphla > Soricidae > Crocidura > Crocidura indochinensis. Next base: position 3,227 of record PVKC010046033.1, read on the forward strand.
TAGACTACTGGTAAATTAATTTAAGGAGGCAATTAAGAGTTTGAAGCAACTCTAGGCATGTATACTAATAATAGGAAGAAATCTTGGGGTAAATAATATGAAAAATTTTAAAGCAAAGTGATTTTTATTTAGATGTGAGTGACGTTTTTAGTAATGTCAACTCTATATAGATAGAATTACTATTTTCTAAATCTATTTTTTTTGGTTTTTGGTTCACACCTGGCAGTGCTCAGGGGTTACTCCTGGCTCCATGCTCAGAAATTGCTCCTGGCAGGCACGGGGCACCATATGGGGCACCGGGATTCGAACCGATGACCTTTTGCATGAAAGGCAAACGCCTTCCCTCCATGCTATCTCCCGGGCCCCAAAATCTATTTCAAATAAACTGCACCAATGTCCTAGCTTAGGTGATGGGGAAGAGAGCCGAACAAGGTACTTTCACCTGGGAGGACTGATTTGATGAAAAGGGGCTGATTCCCAAAACTATTTGGTTGGGTGATTCAGTAAGGTGAAGGGGCATTGGATAGAGGAGCCAGAGAATGGAGAAAATCCAGTGTCACTTAGTACTCCCAGAGTCAGACAGAGATGAGGAGCAGAAACAGGATGTGGGCAGAAGTTAGAAGAGGGTTGAAGGTACCTGCCCACAGGCCAAAACCTCAAAACCACAAGCCAAACTAGCATAACTCTTTATGTTTTCATTTAAATTTTCCTTCTCTAAAAGGCTTTTATTTAAGTTGCTCCCATCCTTCTCTTTACCTTCTCTCTTTCACTCTAAATGCCTCTCCAGGACCATCCCTACATGTCCTCTAAATTCCCATTTTCTCACCCCATTCATTTTCGCTCCACCCTTCCTCTCCTTTTATCTTCCCCTTTCCCTCTAAATCTTGGGCTCATTGATCTCTACTTCCCCCATCTTGCTTCTTTTCCTCCTGCACCCCTCTCATCCTTATATTGATTTTGAACTTGCTATTCCTTCCTTTGTTGCTTTTTTCTCTTTCACCTAACTTTTGTTTGTATGATCATAACTATTCTCTCTGATAAGTCCTACTTGTTCAGAATTCCATTCTCCCAAGTTAAGAGCCAGAATGTTTAAATATTATATCGAGGGGCAGAGCAGTGATGCAAGTGGTAAGACATCTGCCTTGCCAAATCTACCCTAGGACAGGCTGCAGTTCAAGGCCTCAGCATCCCATATAGTCCCCAAGTCAGGAGCGATTTCTGAGCACATAGTCAGAAGTAACCCCTAAGCAACACCAGGTGTGGCCCCCAAACCAAAACATCAAAAAAAATAATATTGAGGTCAATGCAGTGCTCTCTAGCCAGGAGTGCTAAGTTTTCCATTTTATTGGACAGATGGCAAGGATGAGTAGAAAAAGCCCTTCCTGCCTGACTTTCTAAGGGTTCTGTTGTTCTGTTGCTCCCTGGATCTGATCTTGACTGCTTACGTGAAGCTAGTGGATTGTGTTTGACACCTCTCCTTAGAATTGTAGAGCAAAAAAACAATTGTACTTCAAACACTTTAATATATAGAGCTTTTGTAATGTGGAAGTATATTTTCAGGGAGGCATCATGCTAAGTCTACTAAAATATTGGGGCCAGAGCATTAAGACATTATTTGGGCATTTTCCTTTCATGAAGCCAATGAGGGTTTGATTCTCAACATCCAATGTAGCCTGGCAGAAGAAATGCCTGTTGATAGAGCCAGAATTAAGTCTTAAGCATCACCTGATATGGTTCAAAAACCTAAGTAAATGACAAAACTCACTATAATCTTAACAAATTAATCTATCAGATTGGATTGTCAAGAACTTTAAGCATTGATCAAAGTATGAATGTGCTAATAGGACATAAAACAACTGGCAGGCAGTCCCAAGCTGGGTTACAAATCCAAGGGAAAGGTTGATTCTGAGCTGTGGCAAGGTAAAAAGATAGATGAAAGGCACTGGTGGTGAGAAGGTTGCGCTGGTGAAGGGGGTGTTCTTGTTTTATAACTGAGACCCAACTACAAACATGTTTGTAATCATGGTGCTTAAATAAAGATATTATTTTAAAAAGAAAGAAATAAAAAAGAAGATAGATGAAATACCAGGGAAAAATATTTTCCGATGAAGCTCAGGAACAAGCATATAGAAGTCCAAGAGAAGTCTTTTTATCAGGCTCTAGAAGAGATAAATTGTTTTAGGAAAATATTAAAAATTCTTCTTATTCAGGCCAGAGCAATAGCACAGTGGGTAGGGAGCTTGCTTGCATGCAGCCAACCACGGTTTGATCACTGGCATTCAATATGGTCTCCTGATCCTGCCAGGAGAGATTCCTGAATGCAGAGCCAGGAGTAACCTCTGAACACCAGCAGGTGTGACCCAAACCTCCCAAAATTATTATTTTTCACATACAACAAGAATTGAGACCATTTCTTGAAATGTACTTCTGAACCATTGCAATACTTTTCATAGCCATGCATAGTACCAGTAAAATGAGGCATTGAACTTTTTCCAGTAACATTCTTTAGACCACCAATCCTATTTATGCTCTGTAGATGGCATAGTTAGCAGCATTGTTTCTTATTTTTGTAAAGAATTCTGTTCAGGGGATCAGAGCAATATTATAGTGAGTAGGGTGTTTGCCTTGTATGTAGCTGACTCAGGTTCAATCCCCAGCATCACATATGACCCATTAAGACCTCCAGGAGTGATCCCTGAACTCAGATTCAAGAGTAAGTCCTAAGTATCCTCAGGTGTGAATAAGGAAGGAAGGAAGGAAGGAAGGAAGGAAGGAAGGAAGGAAGGAAGGAAGGAAGGAAGGAAGGAAGGAGGGAGGGAGGGAGGGAGGGAGGGAAGGAGGGAGGGAAGTAGGGAGGAAGGAAGGAAGGAAGGATAAGGAAGGAAGGAGAAGGAAGGAAGAGAGGAAGGAAGGAAGGAAGGAAGGAAGAGAGGAAGGAAAAGGAAGAAAGGAAGGAAGAAGGAAAAAGGAAGAAAGGAAGGAAGAAGAAAAAGGAAGGAAGGAAGATATATGCCTTTCTTATCTTACTTTACATTTTATGAGTAGCACTTTAGTTGTATATTAATTTGCTAGGGCTGCCATAACAAAGAACCATAAATTTAGTAACTTCAACAGCAAAACTTCAAGTTCTCACTTTGCTGGAGATTAGAAACCCAAGACCAATATATCAGATGTTAATTTCTTCTTTGGCCTGTACATCTTCTCTCTGTGACTTGAAATGATCCTGCTTTTTTTTTTTTCAATTACAATATGCTAGCTAAGTTCAGCAGCAATAACAAAGAGGAATATCCACCAAGTAGTGATATGTGTTTTACCCATCAAGTGATCAGTATGGTGTGTAACTAAGAAGCAAGATATTTGACATCATATTTCTCTGTTTGACACAGCCCAGTTCAACTAGATGACTTTGACACCTACATCAAGGATATGGCCAAAGATTCTGACTACAAGTTTTCTCTTCAGTTTGAGGTGAGTGATTGAGAATTCCTCCATCCTATGTTAAAAAGGATGTGGGTGAATGACAGGTTGACCTGTTGTCATCTCCAGTTCATAGAAAGAGGACATATATGAGACAGTCATAACCCAAAAGTGATTCTTATTTCGGGGGAGTAGAATCAGCTGGTTCAGAATGAGGATATAAACTATAGGGGGGAGGAGAGAGATTGGTTGGCTCAGATGAATAGGAAAGGACAGCACAGGTGCAGTTACCATCATGACACTCAAAGTCAATAACTAAGGATGTGCCAGGGAAGCAATTCTGAGTCTGGAGACCTGACACATGCATTTCTGGAAGTTTCTGTGTGGTACGTTATTCCTGCTATTCCAGGCACACAAGGTGGGGGTGGAAGAAGGAGAATATCCTTATTGTAAAATAGGGGGGGAAAAGGGACCTGAGTGTGGGGTATGACAACTGTAGAACCCTTGGTCTTCTACTCAATATTTTCTGGAGAGGTTTGGTTTGTTTTCTCTAGAGAAGTTATAGGATATACTGAGAATGGTGTGTTGTGTAAAGGCTAACCCTCCATTTTGTGAAGCTCACTCTTATTGATTTGGAGCACATGTGTCAAGGAAACTGAGGTTCCTGCAGTGAGTGATACTCTTCCATGGCTTCCAATCATTGGGAGACCCAGCATCCCTCCAGTTTCTTCACTAGGCTTATTGCCTATGTTTTAGGGCCAGGTAACTTTCTAAACATTGGGACTTTTATGTTAAGACATCTTAGTGCTTTTGCTTGTGGATAAATAGATCAGCTCTAAAGTTTTGTAGGAGAAAGCAAAATGGAGCTTCACTTTCCTCATTTCTTTTGGTTTCAGCCTAGCACAACCCTGGTCTGCAGAAAGCCAAAGTCAGCTTGAGGTGGATATTCTAAAAGAGAGTAAAGGAGAAGATCCTTCTTTCCAAATATATGTATGACCTGATGACTATCAACTTGAGTCTTTGAGTTAGTCATTGCAAAAAGTTGCAAAAGTGCATCTTTCTTACAATTGCTTACAAAGGTGCAAGAAATGGTGGTGCCACTCCCCAATGCTGCCTCCCAAAGATGAAAATATGAATTTCAGTTAGAGATCTATGAGGACAGCATTTTACACAAACAGATGAATAGAAAGTGGAATCTTTCTATAAACAAATGCAAGCCGGAATTCATGAAGAACTAGATTACTCTGATGGTGGCAGTGAAAGTTGTGACATCAGTCTTCTGGGTAGCTACTGCTTTGCTGCTGAATTACATCATTATTTTCAAAAAACAGTGAATCATTTTATAATAAAATTATAGTTTTACTTGCAAATGATAAATACAAACCAGTTTAGATAGGCAAAAGGGAATTTGCTCCAATGATATTAAGTGATCTTGTCTAATCAAAGGAAGAGTTGAACAGGTCAGCCCTGGGAAGATAGGCAGGCAGGAACAGCTTATTGAAGATGGGTGACTCACCCTTGTGGAGATCTCTTCATTATAATTTTATTTCTGCTATCCTCTCTGTCCCATCCTCACTTTCTGTTACTACATTCTTTCCCAGAGTTAAAAACCATGATCACCCCCCAACCTTCTGAGTTGTCCACACCAGGGTTTACAAAGGAAACTATTGACTCTCTTGTATGAGTTTAGAAATATAAAAGGGAGGTTTCTGTTTGGCTGGTCTAGGTCATATGACTACCCAGATTAGCTGCAGAATCACAGGCTAGCTCTGACAATTTGATGGGTAATTGACTCACATATGACCCAGAAATACCACTCATAGGGCTGTACTCTAGGAACACAAAAACACAATACAAAAATGCCTTCTGCACACCTATATTCATTGCAGTGCTATTTATAATAGCCAGAATCTGGAAACAACACAGATGCCTGACAACAGATGAGTAGTTACAAAACCTGTGGTACATATACACAATGGAATACTATTTAGCCATCAGGTAAAATGAAGTCATGGAATTTTCTTATACATAGATAGGCATGGAAACTATTATGCTGAGTGAAATAAGCCAGAAAGAGATAAACACAGAATAGTCTCACTCATCTGTAGAATTTAAGAAAAATAAAAGACTATAGAGATGAGGGCTGGAAGAACTAGCCCACGATGTGAAGCTTATCACAAAGAGTGGTGAGTGCAGTTAGAGAAATAACTACACTAAAAACTAACATGACAATGGTAGATACTGAGAGAAATAGAATGCCTGTCTTGAATATAGGCAGGGAGTGGGAAAGGAGAGAGATAAGGGGTATTGGTGTTGGGAAGGATGTACTGGTGAAAGGGGGTGTTCTTTTATATAATTGAAACCCAACAAGTATGTTTGTAATCGTGGTGCTTAAAAAAAGATATTATGGAACGGAGAAATGGCATGGAGGTAGGGCATTTACCTTGCATTCAGAAGGATGGTAGTTCGAATCCCTTCATCCCATATGTCCCCTGAGCCTGCCAGGAGTAATTTCTGAGCATAGAGCCAGGAGTAACCCCTGAGCACTGCCGGTGTGAGCCAAAAACAAAACAAAACAATATATATGAAAAGAGGGAAGGTATAAAAGGTAATGCAAAAATGTGTTATGGGTTGGGAATGTGGAGGAAATGAATTTGGAAGGAAAGAACAGTGCTCGCTTCGGCAGCACATATACTAAAATTGGAGCTATACAGAGAAGATTAGCATGGCCCCTGCGCAAGGATGACATGCAAATTCAGGAAGGAAAGAACATGTGTATAAGGACCTATAATTAAAGAACAAACGTTTTTAAAAAAAGATATATATATGCTATATATAATATAAATATAATATATAGTATAGATATATATATGTGTAAAAGAACAGGTCAACTCTTAATGAAAACCACAGGGCTTAACCAAGGAAGTGGGAGCTTTATATCCAAGAAGCCTTAAGTTAGGACAGATTCATTAGAGTCAGCCTGATATTTGTTTCATGCATTTTCTGCCTCATGGCCTCTCTCTGCCATGTGCTGCTTCTACTGTGCTCTCCCAGCTCTCTCCCCATCCCAAAACAAGACTCCCTTCTTTATTCAAACTAACTCCCAATTCCAGGTGGGAGAAGGTCAAGTTATATATAAAAACAACTATTCAGTGGGTTTTTACATCTCAAAGGAATAGGTTAGGGAAGAGGGAAGTTGAGGGAAACTTTTGTTTAGGGTTCACATTACGATGATCTACTATGAGTTTTTAAACATATGGCATGCAGGCATACAATTAAACATTTCCAAACTCATTTTGGAGGATATGTGAAGAAAGGAATATATTAAATGGGTCAAAATAGGTAACTGAGAAGGGGATGTGGGAATGTATGGGGGTGATTTCAGTTGTCCCAAAGACTAAGGAAGAAGTCGTTAGGGATATTAGTGATATTTCATGAGAAGATATACAGAGATATTAAATATTCTGTGACAAGTGGGACTGTCCTACCCAACAAAAAGTTTTCCTGAATCAGTAATTGTCACTAATAAAATCCTGACTGTATGTGGGATTAGTATATATTTGGTGCATATATCAATTAGTGTTCTCCAGGACAAATAGTATTTATATGTTTGTTGGTCTTGCTTGATTATCTATATATAAAAATAGATACATTTTTAAATCAAATGGAGAGAAATATAATTTATGTGCTGTATATACACATATATCTGGTAATATAATATATTAGAAAATGGGTGAAATGGAGAAATTTACTTTAAAGAGTTGACTTACACATTATCACAGAAACTGATATTCTTAGCATGTGTTGAGCCTCCTAAAGACCCAGGTAAAGTTGAATTTGCTGGCTAAGTCCAAGGCAGATTCTGAAAACAGAATCCTTCCTCCTTGGAGAAACAGTAGGCACTGCCATGTACAACTTTTTTACTTTCAAGTTCCTCAGCTAATTGTAAAGGCCCCACCCATATTACTGGTAGAGGAGTTATCTCCTTTACTCAAAATCCTCTTATTTAAAAGTGTATAGAGGACCAGAAGGAATACAAGGCTTGAGATATTTGCCATACATACAGCTGACTCTAATTAGATCCCTGACATCATACATAGTTCCTTGAGAGCCCCCAGGCTCTGTTCACTCCTGAGAACAAAACCAGAATAGCCTCTGAGCACTACCAAGTATGGCCCAACCTCCCTACCTTAGAAGAGAATCAGGATGGATAGGAAGATTATGGAAGTGGTAGAGCACATACCTGGTATGTACAAGTCCCTGAGTTCAATTTCATGCCACTGCTTGTCCCTGCTCGCCACTAACTCATGCTTTATTGAATTCTTTCTGGAATGGCCCAGATCCCTGGGCAATGCAAGTTGTAGAACTTATGAAAATACTAAGATCTAAAAATGTGCCTTATGCAACAAGATTGATATTGGATCAAATCACTTGGCATTATAGTCTGACCAAGTAGATATGTAAAATTTAATATTATACTAACTATTGGAGATATTTTTAATGTTATTTTTTTACAAAACACTTTTCCCATTTTGTTCTTAGAGCATGAGAAATTAACTATATAATTATTGTCCACATGCTCTGGTAAGAAAACACAAGTTTCTACCAAAAAGCCTGTTAAATGCACGGGTTTGGATTGTATGTTTTTTGTTTTTTTGG
>PVKC010046034.1:0-11307 GCA_004027635.1 Crocidura indochinensis
GGGGAGGAGGGAGATTTGGGACAATGGTGTGGGAACATTGCACTGGTGATGGGTGGTGTTCTTTACATGACTGAAACCCAAGCACAATTATGTATGCAATCAAGGTGTTAAAATAAAATATAAAAAAGAGACAGAGTGACAAACTAATCAAAACATTGAAGCACCAGTGAGGTGGCACTATATAATATATGTAATATATATTATATACATATGTGTATATATACATATGTATATAATATACATAAAATAAAGAGAATAGAAATTAAATCAACTGTCTTTTCCAACCACAATGCACTCAAAATAGCAGTAAATTACAAACAGAAACAGAGAAACAACTTCAACAACTGGAAATTAAATAGCACAATGCTGAACAACCTGTGGGTTAGAGAGGAAATCAAAAGTTTCCTGAAGCAAAATGAATGAGGACACGGATTATTAGAATTTGTTAGATATAGATAAATGGTATTAAGAGGAAAATGTATAGCTTTGCAATCATTCAATGAAAAGGAAGAAAGGCCTACATTAATAACTTAATAGCACAACTTAAGAAATGGGGAAAAGAGTAACAATATGAGCCTAAGGTTGTCAGGTAGAAGGTAATAATTAAATTTAAAATAGAATTTAATTAACTGGGAAGTGGAGTGGTGGCGCTAGAGGTAAGGTGTCTGCCTTGCAAGTGCCAGCCTAGGATGAACCACAGTTCGATCCCCCAGCATCCCACATGGTCCCCCCAAGCCAGGAGTGGTTTCTGAGCACAGAGGCATGAATAACCTCTGAGTGTCAATGGGGGTGGCCCCCCAAAAATTTAATTAACTGGACACCCAAAAAAAATCCAAATGGTCAATAAAAACTAGAGTTGGTTCTTTGAAAAATTAAAATGATACATAAACCATTAAAAAGACTCACAAAGAAAGGAAGAGAGAAACTTAATAAATGGAATAAAAATGAAAAGAGAGTTGTCAGTCCAGATACTACAGAAATTCAAAGGGTAATTAGAGATTACTTTGAGAATCTTTATGACACAGAACAAGAGGACCTAGAAGAAATGAATAAATATATGGATGCCTGTTGATGTAATGGCAGTTGGACTTGGACACATTCCTTGGGTAACCCCACTGTATTATGTCCAAGTTCAACTGTTATTATATCAACAGACACCTATAACCTCCCAAGGTTGAATAAGCTTTTTTTGGAATACATGAACTGATCTATCACAATTGAGAGAAATTGAAATGATAATTGAAAGACTTCCCAAAAACAAAAGTCAAGACCCAGATAGATTCACTAGTAAGCTTTCCTATAAAAAGGACCTACTGTCCATTCTTTTTATCAATTTTGTCAATTTTTTCTAGAAAATTGAAGAAATAGAAAAACTGCCAATAATTTTATATCTATCACCCAGAGAGCAAAAGCAGATAGACACCACAAAAGAAGAAAATCATTGGCCAATATTTTAATAAACACTGATGTAAAGATCCTAAATAAATTTCTAGTGAAAAAATTCACTAGAAACTCATCAAGAAGGTAATACCCCATGGCTTCATAGGATTCATTACAGGAATGCAAGGATGGTTTAACATATGCAAGTCAATTAGTAAAATACACCACATCAAAAAAATGAAAAACAAAACATATGATTATATCAACAGATGCAGAGAAAATATTTGACAAGGTCTGGTACCTGTTCATGATAAAAAAAAAACTCTCAATGAGATGGCAACTGAAAGAACTTCCATCAATTATAGCTAAAGCTATTTACCACAAACATATTGCAAACATTATACTCAGTAGGGAAAACTTCAAGTCTTTCCTTAATATCTGAAACAAGACAAGTTTGCCCCCTTTCACCACTTCTATTCAATATTGTACTGGAATTACTCGCCATAGAAATTAGGCAAGAATGGGGCTGGAGAGATAGCATAGCTTTTTATGCAGAAGGTCGGTGGTTCGAATCCCGGCATCCAATATGGTCCCCCATGTCTGCCAGGGGCGATTTCTGAGTACAGAGCCAGGAGTAACTCCTGAGCGCTGCCGGGTGTGACACACACACACACACACACACACACACACACAGATATTAGGCAAGAAAAAGATATCAAGGGTGACAAGAGATGAGTGACTAGAGAAACTTTGGTACATCTAAACAATGCAGCCATTAAGACAAATAAAATTATGAAAGTTGATTATACATAGATGGACATGAAGATTATTATGCTAAATTAAATGAGTCAGAGGAAGTGGGATAAATAGAATAATCTCACTCATCTGTGGGATATAAGAAAAATAAAAGACAATGTGAGGACAATATCCATAAAAATAGAGATGAGGATTAGAAAGACTAGTTCATGATAGAAAGCTTGCCACGAAGAGCAGAGAGTGCAGTTGGAGTAGAGAAGGGTCTACTATGAAAGAGAAATGCATGGCATTCTTTAACAGTAGTACAAACCAAAATGTCAAAAAAAGAGAAAGGAAAGTAAAATACCTGACCAAGAAGCAGGCATGAGAGGGTACCAGGGAGGAAAGAGATTCAGGGAATATGAGAAGGAAACAGTTTGTATTGCTGGTGAGAAATGCACACTGGTGAAGGTTGTGGTACATTGTATGGCTGTAACTCAATTATGAACAACTTTATTTGTGAAAAAACTGTAGTACAAACAACCCTGTAACCATGATGTTTAAGTAAAAAAAAAAATCAAGGTTCAGGGCCATAGCAATAGCAAAGCAGTAGGGAGTTTGCCTTGCACACGGCAGATCCAGGATGAACCTTGGTCCAATCCCTGGCATCCCATATGCCCCCCCCGAGTCAGGAGCTATTTCTGAGTGCACAGCCAGGAGTAACCCCTGAGCATCATTGGGTGTAGCCCCCAAGGCAAAATAAATAAATAAATAAATAAATCAAAGACAGCCACATAGAAAAGGAAGAAGTCAAGCTCTTATTGTTTGCAGATGACATGATACTATTTAGAAAATTCAAAAGGCTCTACCAGAAAGCTTCTAGAAACAATATATTTTTATAATAAAGTTGCAGGATATAAAATTAATACAAAAGTCTATGACTTTTCTAGTTACATTTTTTTTTGGGCCACACCCGGTGACGCTCAGTGGTTACTCCTGGCTATGTGCTCAGAAGTCGCTCCTGGCAGGCACGGGGGACCGGGGGATCGAACCGCGGTTCGTCCTAGGTTAGCACAGGCAAGGCAGGCACCTTACCTCCAGCGCCACCGCCCAACCCCCTAACTTTTCTATATAAAAATAATGAAAGAAGAGAAAAAGGTATATGAAAGTAATGTCACTCACAACTGTGCCTTAGAAAATCAAGTATCTTGTAGTCAATTAAACTAAAAAGGTGAAAGATCTATACAAAAATACTACAAAACACTACCGCTTCAGCACTATTTACTATAGTAAGACTCTGGAAACAATCAAGATGCCCCTCAACAGATGAATGGCTAAAGAAACTATGGTACATATACACAATGGAATATTATGCCATGAGAAGAGATGAAGTCATGAAATTTTCCTATACATGGATGAACATGGAATCTATTATGCTAAGTGAAAAAAGTCAAAGGGAGAGAGAAAGACGCAGAATGGTCTCACTCATTCATGGGTTTTAAGAAAAATGAAAGACATTTTTGCAATAATTTTCAAAGACAAAAGAGAGGTGGGCTGGAAGTTCCAGCTCACCTCATGAAGCTCCCCACAAAGAGTGATGAGCTTAGTTAGAGAAATAACTACATTGAGAACTATACTAACAATGAGAATATATGGTGGAAATAGAAAGTGTGTGTAGAGTACAGGTAGGGGTGGGGTGGGAAGGGGGGAGAATTGAGACATTGGTAATGGGAATGTTACACTGGTAATGGAGGGGTGTTCTTTACATGACAGAAACCCAACCACAATCATGTTTGTAATCCAAGTTTTTAAATAAAATATTATTAAAAAAAACACTGCTGCTTCAGGAAATAAAAGAAAACATAAGGAAATTGAAACATATATCCTGCTCATAGATTGGGAGATTTATATCATTAAAATGTTAATACTTCCCAAAGCTCTGTACAGATTTAATGCAATCTCTCTAAGAATACCCATGACATTTTTCAAAGAAGTGGATCAAACACTTCTGAAATTTATTTGGAACAGTAAGCATTCATGGATAGCTAAAGCAATCCTTCAGAAAAAAATAGATGGTAGGAATCACTTTACACAACCATTGACTATACTATAAAGCAATAGTCATTAAAACAGCATGAAATAGGGATAAAGACAGACCCTCGAATCAATGGAATAGACGAGTATTCTGAGACTGATTCCTAGGTATAATAAATTAACCTTTATGAACATGGAGGTGTAGGGAGGACAAAGCGGTGATAGGAACCTCCCCTGATTTTATGTAAATATGTACCTATAATATTATTGTCAACAATATGTAAGCCACTATGATCAAAATAAAAATTATATTAAAAATAAAATAGAATAAATTAACCTTTGAGAAAGGGGCAATAAATATGAAATGGAGTAAGAAAAGCCTCTTCAACAACTGATGATGGGGAAACTGGTCAACAACATGCAAAATCGACATACAAAAGTGAAATCATAACTCTCTTTAACACTGTGTACTAAGTTCGAATCAAAATGGATTAAAGGCCTTGACATAAGACCTAACCATAGGGTACATAAGAAAAATATAGGCATACAATTCCATGGCATTGAAGCTAAAGAAATCTTCAAGAAGGAAACACCATAGGCCAGGTAAGTGCAAACAAAGATAAACAAATAAGACTACATTACATTGAGAAGCTTCTGGGGCCTGGAGAGATAGCACAGCGGCATTTGCCTTGCAAGCAGCCGATCCAGGACCTAAGGTGGTTGATCCGAATCCCAGTGTCCCATATGGTCCCACGTGCCTGCCAGGAGCTATTTCTGAACAGACAGCCAGGAGTAACCCCTGAGCACCGCCAGGTGTGGCCCAAAAACAAACAAAAAAAATTGAGAAGCTTCTATACCTCAAAGGAAACAGTGACTAGGATAAAAAGACTATCATGATTATGGAGGATTGTTAACACATCAGTTAAGGGGTTTCTATCTAAGATACACAATAACCCCCCCCCCCAATTTTTTTTTTGGTTTTACGGGCCACACCCTTTTGATGCTCAGGGGTTACTCCTGGCTAAGCGCTCAAAAATTGCCCTTGGCTTGGGGGGACCATATGGGACGCCAGGGGATTGAACTGTGGTCCTTCCTTAGCTAGCACTTGCAAGGCAGACAGCTTACCTCTAGCGCCACCTTGCCAGCCCCAATAACCCCAAAATTTAAGATACCCACAAGTTGGTAAAATTAGCAAGGAAAATACATCTGACCCCACCCAAAAATAGGGAGTACAAATGAGCAAACTTTTCCTCAAAGAAGAAATACAGATGACCAAAAGACACATGGAAAAATGCTCCACATCAATTATCATCAGGGAGATGCAAATCAAAACAACAATGAGATAGCATTTCATAGAACAGAGACAGGCACACATCACAAAGAACAAGAACATCCAGGTCTAGCAAAGATGAAGGGAGAAAGGGACTTCGTTCACTGCTAGTGGGAATGCAAACTGGTTCAGATTTTTGAAAAACACAATTGATATTCCTCAAAAAAACTAGAAATTGAATTTCTATATTATTCAGCAATGCCATCCCTAGGTATATACCCTAGGAACCCAAAAACACAATGCAGAAAAGCCTTCTGCATTCCTATGCTTTTCACAGCACTATTTATAGTAGCTGGAATCAAGAAACAGCCCAAGTGCTCAAGAACAGATGAGTGGCTAAAGAATTGTGACACATCTACACAATGGAATAGTACACAGCTGTTAGGAAAGATGAAGTAATAAATTTGCTTATACATGGGCATAAGTGAATAGTATTATGCTGAGTCAAATTAGTCAGAAGGAGAGGGATAGATATAGAATAATATCACTTATTTGTGGACTATAGAAAAAAGATATAATGGTAATGATATTCAGAGACAATAGAAATGATGACTAGGAGGATCAGTTCATGATAAGAAGCTTGCCAAGAGATTGTGGAGTACAGATAGGATAGAGAAGGGTAAAATATGACAATAATAGTTAGTGCTTATTACTTTGGATGCAAATTGAGTGCTTGTAGGGAAGTGATATGCATAGTACCCCCTCATTAACAATAATCCAAACTACAGTGTTAAAAGGAAGAGAGAGAAGTAATTTCCCCGTGAGTCAGGCAGAGGAGGGTGGTGGATGGAAATTGGGGGCATTGGTGGAAGGAAATATGCACTGGTGAAAGGTGGTGTACATTATATAATTGAAACTCAATTCTGAACAATTTTGTACCTAGGTGCTTAAATAAAGTAATTATAAAATGAGAGAGAAGTAAAATATCTGTCCCAGAGGCAGGCAGTGGGGCTTGGAGTAAGGGATAATTGAGAACACTAGTGGTCAGGAAATGTGTATTGTAGAATGTAGTGTACTGAATCTCAATCATGAATAATTTTTTAATCATGAATAATTTTGTAAATGCAGTGCTTAACTAAAAAAAGAAAGCATTTATATGGTCAAAGGGTATATGAAATAAAGTTCTGCATCATTCATTATCGGTTAAATGAAGATTCAAATAATAAGATATCACTCACAGCAGTGCAACTGGCACACATGAAAAATAAAAACAAGCAATGTTAGCATGGCTGTCAGGAGGGAGAAATGTATCCACAACTGGTAGAAATGTCTAATTGATTCAACCTTTTTTGGAAAATAATATAGTCACTTTTCAAGAAAACTAATCATTGATCCAGAAATTACACTTCTGGATATCTAGCCCAAGAGTCCAAAAGCTCTATTTCCTAAAGACATTTGCAGTTCTATGTTCATTGCAATACTATTCATATCAACCAAAACCTTGAAACATCCCAAGTGTCTAATAACATATTACTCAATATAGAAGCTATGTTATAATTACTTTTTTGGAGGAAAACTTTAGATATGTTGGAGGAAAAAGTATATTTTGGTGCAGACTGTGGTGTTGAAATATATTCATGAAACCCTATCATTAACAAAATGTCATCAATAAAATAACCCTTCCCCTGCATCTGCAAATAATTTCAGATTCTATATCATAAGCTTTCCTCTGAAAGTATCCAAGAGCTTAATGTTATTAAGAAATATAAACTAGACTTAATAAAAAGATGTTCTTAAGAAACTTCTCTCACCTTTACTTTGGACTTCATTTATCTCATCTGAAAACATGAAAACACAGATGATGATGATGATGATGATGATGATTATAAGGTATATATCACTAAGCAAAGACCCAATGATGGAAAAGTTTCTGGACACATTCTTACCCAGTTTCTCATATTCCCATGACATTTAGAGCAGAATATTCAGAGTTGATAGAAGCTTGTGTAAAGAATCAGGTCAGGCAAGAATATAACCCATATTCTCTCCCCTAAACTATGTCCATGACTATTCAGAAAACTCATGAAATCTACGGATGCTAATACAGAGAAAGTACCAATATGGAACATTTGTTGAACATTTTTATAGCATCTGTAATTGTAGTGACCAACTCAAGTCTGAAATATCTGAAGAAATATTATTAGTGGTAATCTATGGATAGGGCAGGGGAATTGGCTTCTTTGGCCTTCCCACAAACCTGTTTCCTCTTAAAATCAAGACAGCTCTCACTTTCTCAAACTGTGTAGCAGGAGGGCACCAGTATATGCAAAACTATAATGGGTATTTTATACTTACCCAATTCTTCTCGTAAATCTCCTGAAACAAAAAATGTATCAGTGGTTGACACAGGAGTATATAAATTAGAAACAGCTTTAGATCTTTATATTCAGTATTTTATGGTGTAGCAAAATTCCCTTGTATTGCTTAGCTCTCTTCTTTGCATTTCTAGTTCTAGTCCTGACTCTACTGAGGGTATCTCTGGAATCAAACAGAATAAAAATGTTCATGCTGAAGAACTCAGTTTATGTGGAGGTGATGGACATCAACTTGAAGAAGAACATGGGAGGGTAAAATTGGTCATAGCAAATGTACTTTAGTGGCAATTTTTTTTTTGGTTTTTGGGTCACACCCGGCAGTGCTCAGGGGTTACTCCTGGCTCCATGCTCAGAAACTGCTCCTGGCAGGCACGGGGGACCATATGGGGCACTGGGATTCCAACCGATGACCTTTTGCATGAAAGGCAAACGCCTTATCTCCATGCTATCTCCCGGGCCCCTTTAGTGGCAATTTCTAAAACTACTTCCCACTTTTATTTCATCTGCTATGAAATTTTTATATCTTCATTAATTTGGGGGGATAGAGTCTTAGTGGTAATCATATATTTATTTAGGTTCTGGGTGCCAGATAAACAGTACAGCAGGTAAGGAGCTTACATGTTGTTGACCCGGGTTCCATAAGGTCCCTCGCCAAGCAACATCAAGTGAAATTTCTGAATACAGAGTCAGGAGTAACTGCTGAGCATCACCAGGTGTGGCCCCCAAAACCTAAATAAATGAATAGTTTAGGCGCTGAAAATCAAGCTGATTTTCAATCTAAATCTATTTAAATCTTGATTTTTCTGTGAGTAGAGTACATTAAGCTGGTGCTTAAATTTCCCAGGGAAGCTTTTTTTGAGTCAATCTGGAGTAAGAACTACTCACCTTGGATCCTTGGGATTGGAAGAACAGATTCAGAAGATAATGAAATCATACCTTATCTCTGACTGCAGGGCTCAAGAATAAACTTTACCCCATGCTTCTCTCAGTCACTTACTCTTGTTTTTAGATAATAACTTGAACACCACAAAGAACACAATGCACAGGAGAAAATTGATTACTCCTAGCGAAATAGTTGGGATGCGCCATGGCGAGGGTTGAAATAATGTTTCTGTAAAACAGTACCATAGACATCTCAGTTACTGAGAAAAGAAAGACATTTAAGTAACCACTGATATCTAAAATTTTAAAGCATTCCTATTATTTATTCTACATATAAAGAAAACTTTATATTTCATAAATTTTTGTCTATATAAAATGTAGAGGAACCAAAAAGGCAGTACAGTGATTAAAGTACTTGTACTTGAACCCAAGTTCAATTCCCAGCATAGGATATCAAATTAGGAGCACCACCAAGAGTAATAATTGAGGACAGAGCTGAGAGTAAGCCCTGAACACAGAATGTGTGACCCAAAAACCAAAACAATAAAGAAATAGAAGAAACTGAAGTAAAGTTTGGTTTCTTTTAAATAGAGAGCAAGTCTCAGGACAGTCATTTGAATGACATGTTCTTCTCACACTGTGACACCTGCAATGCTGCCTCTGATACATTCTATTAAAATGTAGGGTTTTTTTCCCCTGAATCATTTTTCTTTTTTTTTCCTTTTTTTATTTAAACACCTTGATTACATACATGATTGTGTTTGGGTTTCAGTCATGTAAAGAACACCACCCATCACCAGTGCAACATTCCCATCACCAATGTCCCAAATCTCCCTCCTCCCCACCCTACTCCCACCTGTACTCTAGACAGGCTTTTCATTTCCCTCATACATTCTCATGATTAGGACAGTTCAGAATGTAGTTATTTCTCTAACTAAACTCATCACTCTTTGTGGTGAGCTTCATGAGGTGAGCTGGAACTTACAGCTCTTTTCTCTTTTGTGTCTGAAAATTAATATTGCACGAATGTCTTTCATTTTCCTTAACACCCATAGATGAGTGAGACCATTCTGAGTCTTTCTCTCTCTCTCTCTGACTTATTTCACTCAGCATAATAGATTCCATGTCATCCATGTATAGGAAAATTTCATGACTTCATCTTTCCTGACAGCTGCATAATACTGAATTATTTTTCAATAATGTACCTGTGTCTTTTTACTCAATTTTAACTGATTTCACAACTGGGGGTTGGGATAGGATATATATATGATAGATAGATAGATAGATATCTTACTCTGCCACTTAAGTTTGGAATTAATTTTCTTCATCTGAAAAAAAACTGTTGAGTTATTTTTGTTTCAAATTTCATTTGAAACAAAATATTATTAGCTTTATTTGAAACAAAATATGTGTTTCAAATCTTATTATACTCAGTATTTATGTGATTTGTAGTGTAGTCTGTTGTTTACCTGAAATATGCTTCTTTCACACAACTGTGTTGAAAGGCAAAAGAAATCTACATAGTACAGTAAAATCTAGATGCAGCTTCTGGTGTAATTTTCATGTTTATTCTGATTTTGAATCTTGGAGACACCAATATTCACATTTCAGCTAAGTGGTGCAAATAACTATCTTTTTAAGATTCAAGTTAGGAGTCTTTACTAATAACTGTAACTATAGTGCAACATATTTTATTCTCATTCCATTTAATTTTATTTCATAATTTCATTTCCCTATTTTTGCTAAAATGTTGGGTTACCATTTCTTGTTTTGTTTTGTGTGTGTTCCAAATTTGCTTAGGCATCATTTACATTGGATGCATATTGACATAGGTGAGGGGAGCTATAAAATATAGATACTACCATATTCTCCTTTGAGTTGAACTCAGACTCTAAACTCTAGAATGAAAATCATTTTGCTTTCTAAAGTATATTTTATATTTCTCAAGAAATACATTAAAACAACTGCTGATACCCATCTTGAATATCTGTAACCACAATTTTCAATAGCCTTGTGTTTGGTATTCCACAACCTCACCAGGATTTGTTACTATTGTGTTATTATTATTTCTTTAATAAACAGGTTACATACTGAAAATTTTGTCTTAGTCAGCAGGTATTGTGATATATGTTACTCTAAGATAATTCAGAGTAATCTCTGAGCACAGACCTGGAAGTAAGCACAGAGCACAATAAGGCATAATCCAAAAACTGATTTAACAATACAGATTGAGAGATTTTTTTATAAATAATTATCATGAAAACATTGTAAAATTCTACTTAAGATGCTGTTTTTCCTCTTTCTAAATTTATTGCTAGATACTTTTCATAACATTTTATGTCATTGAGAATTTATAAAAATTAATTTTACTTTCTCTTATTAGTAACTTTTATAGTTATCCTACATGGAATGATGTTTTGTGGTATATAGAAAAGAAATATTTGGGGCTGGAGAGATAGCATGGAGGTAAGGTGTTTGCCTTGCATGCAGAAGGTCGGTAGTTCGAATCCTGGCATCCCATATGGTCCCCCGAGACTGCCAGGAGCGATTTCTGAGCCTAGAGCCCGCAGTAACCCCTGAGTACTGAAATTATCTACATATTTATTTATTCTATTTCATAGAGCAGCATTA
>PVKC010046035.1:0-11270 GCA_004027635.1 Crocidura indochinensis
AAAACAAAAAAAAAGGAAATTATTTGGAAATAATAAGCATGCTACTGGGCCTATTTTCTTCATTTCGCCCACTACCCTCAAATGCTTGGGGGTTCCTAAGATCAGTCAATGTTGAATATTTTGATGAAGATACATTCTGTTTTTCACTGAGACAGAACCAGTTTGTCTTCCCATCCACAGTGTACATAGATATATGTTCCTTGGGCTGCAGGACATTACGGAGGCTTCTTTCTTACAAGAATTATTCTTTCTCACAGGTATGAATTATTTTATTGTTTTCATTCCCCTTTCCCGAATCATATTTTATATAAAAAAAGGCATTTTTATGGGCTTCTTTGATCTCTGTATGCCCTCTTTGGTGACATTGTTGTTCATAGTATCAACCCTCCCAATGTTTTGGATGGACATCTTTGGCCTTTGTTGTTTGGTTTCATGGAATCCTAAATTGCTTCGATATTACCCAGGAACAGTCAAGAAGTGTTGGGATTGATGAAAGTCTACTTTGTTCACCTGCTTTGTAAAGACTTTATATCTGGCCAGCTCCACATGAACCCTGTTGAAATTGGACCTGTGATTTTTATGGCATGGAAAATTATTCCCGCTACAGATTTTGTAGCTATAGTTCTTTGTTCTTTATTGTTGTTTTTGTGTTAGGAGACCAAACCCAGTGAAGATCCTGGGTTAATCCTGCATCTGCCTTCAGAAATTACTCCTGCCAGGCTCTGAGGCCCATATGGGATTCAGAGAATTGAACCATGTCAACCTCCAATTGGCCTGAAGTCAGCCCCAAGTCACCTGTCTCCAAGGCAAACACACTACTACTGTGCAACGCTCAGTCCCATGCCACCCAGTTTTGGAAGAGAATTACAACTCAAGTTAGAGTGAGGAATTCATTTTCAGTAAAAAGGAAAATCATCCCTAGCTACTCCTTAGGTCTGTCTTCTCAGAGTATAGATTTTTCAGGAAAGGGAAGAACAGTGAAGAAACTCCAGTTTACTTGATTTACACAGTAAGAGAAAGAGAGTTTGTTTACTTGCAACAGAGAATGTATCTTCTCCAGAGTGGGGACACCTAGTCCACATCACATTCCAATTGGATCTATCGAAATATCCATCATAGTAAGAGATCTGGATGTATCACATATCAGGCAGGCAACTCCCTAGAATGGGGGCATGTTCATCTTTTTCTGTACCAAGTTAGTTCATGCAGTTTTCCCAAACTTTCCCTGTTGCAAGTGCTGTTGCAAGTGCTGCTGACAAAGGAAAGACCTGCGACTGTTGTTGAAGTTCTATCACATTCTTACCATGTTGTTTTCTCCCAGACTTTCCCTGAGCATATGATTTTACATCTGAAGAGGTTTCCAAGCTCCTAAGATAAATCTTCTGATTCAAAGATCTTCTCGGATTTTATAACTCCCATAAAGTTTACCACCTGAATCCTAGAGAAAATATTTCTCTCCACCATCCTCTTCAGGGTTCAGTGAACTCCATAGATTCACAGATGATCAGTGGCTGCATATACAAAGTGCCTTCCCTGGCCTTTCTTCCTATGGGAAGACTTGTGAAGAGCTGATGGTTAAACTTTGGGGTAGGGTGGGGCAAATTAATAGCATTTGGAAGTAAGGGATGTTTATCTCCTTCTGTTTCCCTGGTCTGTTTCCTTGGTTAGAAGATCACATCAGAATTTTCTTCTTTCCCTGTTACTTCTCTGAGCTAAAGATCCCTTCTCCAAAATTCTAATCACCCCCATCATATTGGCATTGGTCATGGCTTTGAGTAACAAAATAAATTCTCCATGATACTATTTGTACTGTGCTTGACAATAGATTTAGGAATATGGTTCTAACAGGGTTAGGGAAGGACTAGAGAGCCTCCATGATTCCTTGGGAGGGTCTAACTGTCAGTGAGTGATGAGGGCCTACTTTGGCATTGACCAGTAGCTGAGTCTCCCTCTACAACAACTTCCTAAGGCATTAGGGAAGGGATAGTAGCTTTGCTGGTGAATTTGAAGATTAATTAGGTTTATTTTATTTTATAATGAAGTAAATATGAAGCAAAATTTTTCTCTCTGTCATCTCCCTCTTTGTCAGCATCAAGATGCATTAGGTACATTGACAGAAGAATGAAATGATTTCATACACTGCTCAAGAATGATAGTGAGGGTGATTCTAGTTAGAGTTGTACATGTCCATTACTCATTCTCCAAAAAGAATCCTGAGAACCTGCCTATCTGACAACCTTCTACTAACTGTTGGAATAGACTGAAGGAGACAATGGGCTAAAGACAGAGGTCTCTTTCTTTTAAAAAAAGAAAAAAGAAAATCATTATTTCAGCACCATGATTGCAAACATATTTATATTTGGTTTTAGTCATAAAATGTACCACACATTCCTCAAGGCCACCTTCCCACAACCAGTGCTATTCATTTCCTACCTCTCTTCTCCTTGTCTGTCTTAAAGAAAGGCATTCTATGTCTTTCACTCACTACCATTGTCATGATAATTGTTAGTGTAGTTATTTCTCTAAATGCACTCACTACTCATTGTGTTAAGCTTCATATCCTTGGCTGGTCCTTGTAGGCCTCCTGTCTATTGTTTCTGGGTACTATTACCATACTGCCTTTTAATTTTTTTTAAATCCCACAATTGAGTGAGACTATTCTGTGTGTGTCTTCCTCTCCCTCTGACTTATTTAGCTCAGCATAATAGTTTCCATGTCCATTCATGTATAGGAAAATTCCATGACTTTTTTTTCCTGATAGTGACAGAGTATTTCATTGTGTATATATGCCACCATTTCTTTCAGAGGGCATTTTTTGTACTGTTTTTGTGTTTATAAGGTATATCCCTAGGACTGCTATTCCTGGATCACATGGGCACACAGTTCTGAGTTTTCATCAGGTATCTCCATGGTGTTTTCCAAAAGACTGGACTAGACAGCATTCCCACCAACAATGAATGAGAATTTCTTTCTTCCACATCCCACCCAGTACTGATTGTTCTTCTTTGTGATGGGATGTGTGCCAGTGTCTGTGACATGAGATGATTCATTGTTGCTGTTGTGATATTTACCTCCCTGATGATTAGTGATGTGGATTATTTTTTCATATGCAGTTTGGCTATTTGTATTTATTCATTGAGGAAGTGTGTGTTCAGGTATGATTCAACCCATTTTTTGATGAACTTAGATTTTTTTTTTGTTAATTCCTGTCAATACCTTGGAGTCTTAGTTATTAGGCTCCTTATCTGACAGATATTGAGTGAACAGTCTCTACCATTCTGTGGTGGCCTTTGTATTCTAGTCACTGTTTCCTTTGAGGTGCAGGAGGTTCTCAGTTTAATATAGTCCCATTTGTTTATCCTTGTTTCCACTTGTTTGGGCAACGGTGTTGCTCCTTGAAGATGCCTGTAGTGTTAATGTTGCAGTATGTTTTACCTATATAATCTTTTATACACCTTGTTATTCCAGGTCTGGTATCAAGTCTTTAAATCATTCAGATTTGCTCTATGTGTATAGTTTTATTTATTTAAAGATTTATTTATTTTGTTTGTTTGTTTGTTTTTGTCAAAACTGAATGGTTCTCCAGTTTTTCTCCTGACTATGTGCTCAGAAATCACTCCTGGTTCAGGCGACCATACAGGATCCCAGGAATCAAACCCAATTATTTCCTGGGAAGCTGCATGCAAGGCAAATGCCCGACCACAGTACTATTGTTTAGGCCCCATGTGCATGGATGTAGATGGAGATGACAGTTGGCTTTTTGCATGTAGTTGACTGTTGTCCCAACACCACAACTTGAAGAGGCTTTCCTTGGTCTATTTTGCATTTGTTGCCTCTTTTATCAAAGAGCACTTGATTGCATGTCTCTAAACAGTCATGTCTAATCCATTTATCTGAGTGTCTGACATGATTGCACTACCATGCTGTTTTAATGACTATTGCTTATAATACAATTTAAAGTTGGGGAAAATGATGCTTTCCATGTTCTATAATTTATGGTTGCTTTAGCTGTTCTTAAGCATTTATTGTTCCAAATGAGTTGCAGGAATGTTTGATCCACTTCTTGAAGAATGTCAGGGGTATCCTAGAGGAATTGTGTTAAATCTCTAGAATGTTTGGGGAGTATTACCATTTTAATGATATTAATCCTCCCAATCCATGAACAGGGTATGTGTCTCTATTTCTATGTATCCTCTTTTATTTCTTGAAACAGTGGTTTGTATTTTTTGTCATCGCCTCTTTAGTTAAGCTGACTCCATGTTATTTGAGTTTCTGTGGCACAAATATGATGAGATTCTTTTAATGTCCATTTCTTCTCTACCATCATTTGTGTATAAGAAGACTGCTGTTTTTTGCATGCTAATTCTGTGAACTTCCAAGTGGTTATATGAATCTATTGTTTCTGAAGTTTTTTTGGTAGAATCTTTATCCACCTTGAAGTTTGGGGAAAATGGCTTCTTCTCTTATTCTTCTCATTATTGGTGTAATAAAAAGAATGTAGTGGTTCCATGAACATGTTATGAATGGGTAATTCAAATTAATTACTCCTACTTTGTGGTACCTTCTGGCTAGCATGGGAAGGCTGCATAGGAATGCTTGAACTGAGATAGAAGGGGAGGGCAGAGCAGCCTGGAGAGGGCAAGGCTCAGGCCCCATGGGAGTGTGCTAGCTTGGGATTTTGCATTGTTGCTGCTGTGGATAAAAAGTTTTTTGATTGTATGTTGGGGAGCATTCTCTGAGTACTCAAGTCTATTCCACTGATCTGAGGGTCTGACTTTATTCTAATACCATGCTGTTTTGATAACTATTGCATTGTAATACAGTTTAATGTTTGGGAAAGTAATGCCTCCCATATTCTTTTTCCCAATAATTGCTTTTGCTATTCTAGGGTGTTTATTGTTCCAAATGGATTTCAAAAGTGCTTGACCCACTTCTTTGAAGAATGACTTGTATCTTTAGAGGGATCACATTAAATCTGTACAATGCTCTGGGGAGTATTGCCATTTTAATAATGTTAATCCTGCCAATCCATGAGCAGGGTATTTGTTTCCATTTCCGTGTGTCTTCTGTTATTTCTTGGAGTAGAGTTTTATAGGTTTCTTTGTATAGGTCCTTCACATCTTTAGTCAAGTTGACTCAAGATATTTGATTTTGTGTGGCACTATTGTAAATGGGGTTGTTTACTTAATGTCCGTTTCTTCCCTATTATTACTGGTGTATTGAAAGGCCATTTTAATTTTGTAGCCTGCCACCTTGCTATATGAGTCTATTGTTTCTAGAAGATTTTTGGTACAGTCTTTAGGGTTTTCTAAGTTGAGTATCATGTCATCTGCAAACAGTGAGAGCTTGACTTCTTCCATTCCTATCTGAATTCCCTTGATATCTTTTTCTTGCCTGAATGATATAGAAAGGACTTCCAGTGCTAGGTTGAATAGGAATGGTGAGAGAGGACAGCCTTGCTGTGTGTCAGAATTAAAGAGGGAAGGCTTTTAGTTTTTCTCCATTGAAGATAATATTTGCCAATGCTTGTGGTAGGTGGCCTTAACTATATTGAGAAAGGTTCCTTTCATTCCCGTCTTGCTGAGAGATTTGATCAAGATTGGGTTTTGGACCTTATCAAATGCTTTCTCTGCATCTACTGATATGATCATGTGAATTTTATTTTTTTTATTTTGATGTTGTGTATTATCTTGATAGATTTACGGATGTTTCAACATTCTTACATTCCTGAAATGAAACCTACTTGATCATAATGAATGATCTTCTTGATGAGGCTTTGAATCCTATTTGCCAGGATATTGTTGAGGATCTTTGCATCTGTGCTCATTAGGGATATTGTTCTGCAATTTACTTTTCTGGTAGAATCTCTGTCTGGTTTAGGTATCAAGATGATGTTGGCTTCATAAAAGCTACTTGGAAGTGTTCCTGTTTTTTCAATTTCATGAAAGAGTCTTGCCAGGAGTGGCAGTAGTTCCTCTTGGAAAGTTGGAAAGAATTCATTAGCGAATCATCTGGGCTTGGGCTTTTGTTTTGGGGCAGACATTTGATTAACGTTTTAATGTCATCAATAGTGAGGGGTTCTTTAGATATGTTGCATTCTCTTTATTCAACCGTGAGAGCTTATAAGAGTCCAAGAATTTATCCATTATTTCCAGGTTCTCATTTTTAGTGACATAGAGTTTTCAACGTAGTTTATGATTACCCTTTGAATCTCTACAATAGTGGTAGTGATCTCCCCTTTTTCATTTCTAATATGAGTTATCAACTTTTTTCTCTCTCTTTCTTGGTGAGTTTTCCTAATGGTCTATCAATCTTGTTTATTTTTTCAAAGAACCAACTTCTGCTTTCATTGATATTTAGATTGTTTGTTTGGGTTTCCACTTCGTTGATTTCTGCTCTCAGCTTTGTTATTTCCTTCTGTCTCCCTATTTTTGGGTCCTTTCGTTGAGTACTTTCTAATTCTATGAGCTGCGTCATTAAGCTGATCTGTGCCCAGCATGCAGGAACAACCTGACCAGGGCCAAGATGTGCTACTACTACAGAAACCCAGGTGCTTGGGCTTCCTGGAGGCTATGTGGAGTGCCATGACCTCATCTGCAGCCCTCTTCAGCAGGGCAAGAAAGACAGAGAGCCTCTGAGTAGGGAATTAGAATGAGCCACCCTACATTGCTCTGCCTTTATAGAGTAGGACCACCTGCTAGGAGAAAGACACACCTCTACCTGGATCATCCTGTGAAGTCAGAGACACACTTCATCTGAGGCCAACTGTGAGGGAGAGACTGGCCTTCTTCTGACTCAGTTGAAGGTGAAAATTTGCCTGGAGGTGCTCAGGTAGTAGCAGGCAGGCAAATTTTCTAGAATGGTGCAGGCTGGGTCAGGGGAAGACAGCAAAGTCTGAGCAGGACGGGATCTGCCCCTTTCCTCTTTCCCTGGGGCCAGCGTTTCACCTGCCTCGAGGCACAGTTAGGCAGTGCAGTGTTTGAAC
This sequence comes from Crocidura indochinensis, assembly GCA_004027635.1. NCBI lineage: Eukaryota > Metazoa > Chordata > Mammalia > Eulipotyphla > Soricidae > Crocidura > Crocidura indochinensis. The sequence goes on from PVKC010046035.1 coordinate 6,986, forward strand.
TTAGTCTTGGAGGGGGCCAATCATGGCCTTTTCCTAGCCTTGGGCTCCCTAAGACAGCCTAGGACTGCCCATTGGCGCAGAGCCAGGTAATTGCTGATGGCTACACATGGGTGAGCTCCAGTGTCAGGCATGACATGATAATTGATTAGGTGCAACATTCTATAAGAAGAAAGGGAGGAAGTGGAAAGGAGGGGAATAAAATTCACATTGTGAAGGGAGCAGTACACCTGACAATGGTGACTTCTTGTTCCTTCATCGTTTGCATCTTGCCCACCTTGTGTGGTTTGGGCTTTTTTGGCTATTTCAAAAATATCCAAACCTGGGTGGTGATGGTGGGTGTTGAGCCTTATCCAGCCTTGGTCAGGGTGCTCTCTGGCTCAGTGGTTGGGCACCCTCCTGGTGTCAGGGTCAAACGTATGTCAGCCACCTGAAGCAAGGGCTTTAAACCCTGTTGAAGCACTACATCTCCCCAAGAGGTATTTCTTATTTTTGATAGAGATCATTAAAATAATTCTGTAAGGCTGTTGTAGAGATGTAGAATTCTTTTCACTGTTGTTTGTAATTATCTTTTATGTTTCTGCTCCTGTCTCACTGTCACTCAGTACTTACTGCACTTGTCTCCTCCAGATAATGCTTTATCACACTCAGCACTCTTCTGCGAATGTCTCCATCTAGAACCATCAGTCAGCACTCCTCTGCTCATGTCTCTTCCCATCCATCACACAGCTCTCTATTGTGCTGCATCCTCAATAATCCTTCCGCATCCAGATTCATTAGTGCTGTTCTGCTCATTGGCGATCTACTGTGATGTCTCCTCCTATCAGTGTAATAGTGACACTGGAGCCACGTATAGTTCACAAAATATGGCTTTGACTCACAAAATAGACCAATCATTAGCATTTGGGAGCCGAAGCCAAATGTTACGGATGAAATTGGATTTTTCCTACAGCACACCAGACATGACATACCTCATGACACTCTAGTGTGTTGCAGCACAGTGTTTAAAAAAGCTGCTCTAAAGAACCTTCTGGCCCCTTGGCTCCTTCCTCTACTCCAGGAGGCACTAAGTGCAAGGAGGGAACCTGATCCTCCATGCTTAGAAAGAAGAGCAATTTTCTCTGAGCTAAGGTCTTCAGGCCCCTCAGTGCTTGCTCACTGGACCCTAAGGACAAGTTTCCAACCACCCAACAACCACAAAGTTCTCAAGGCATAAAATACCAAACATGACTCAAAATGTGAAAGCCCAGAGAGGGAATAGTACACAGGTACATTTGTACCCTTCTCTTCTGCACACATGATGCCTGTCTGTCCTTGAAATCTCACTGGCTAGAACTGTGTTGGAAGAGGCCAGGCCAGGCCCTGAGGTGTGCTCCTGCACATCTCCAAAGAGGGCAGTGTGAGTGCAAACTATTGTGAGTCCTGCATGAGAATCTTCCAAGTTCTTGGTGAATTTTGATAACAGGGAAGAAGCACTGATAACTTTTCCTTCAGAGACTGAGGATCATATTTTATCCCAAAAATGCATCTCTTATGAAATTGCTGACTGGTAACCAGTTGCTGTCTCCCCATGATCCATGGGTGAGACCCAACAAGTGCCACAACTTATAATTTCCTGTGCCCAACAATTGATTGTGTTCTGTGTCTGGGGAAGATAAAATGAAAATTGTTCCTCATTTTGTTTCCAATGTTATCACTTGGTCATTTCTGCTTCACCAGTATCAAGTGAAAAGAAAAGCTGCTAGGAAACACACAGACTGGTGCCTGCAAAGCTAGTTTCCATGCTGCAGAATGTTGCATGATCTGAAACAGTGTTTGTTTCTCATTTGCTAATCATTGTAAAGACTATAGTATAGAAGTGTAAATCTTTACTCAGATGGTGGATAAATGGCTTGACAGCTACCACCAGATGAGGCCTTGCACCTCATTTTCCGATGGAGAGGAAGATGACAACGATAAAGATGAGAAAAGAACAAGCAGCAACTCTGAGAGCTCGAGACCAAGATACTGGCTCTGTGGACAGCTGTGGCGCAGCCTGGAAGGAAATGCTGTGGCAGTCAGGAGCTGCGGGGGGAGTAGCTCGTGGGGACGGGTTTATAAAAACACAGATTTTACGAAGAAAGAACTTTCTCTTCCAAATTGTACATCTGTCTGTAAAGCACCACATGTGGTTGTGTAGGAAATTGTGTGAGAGGAACTGTCCCGGCACCTCATGTTCTCATGTCTTTTCAACCTGGGCCCTTCCAACAGTGCAGGGCAGAGAACTGTTCTTGGGGATCTTCCCCAGAACCCACATCTCATTCCACCCTGAGCCCCACTTCACCTGCAGTCCCATTCGAGCACAGCAGACACAGAAACTCTTGAACAAAATCTTCACAGCAGACCATCATTAAGCTTTTATTTTATTCATAATTTTGTTCCTGTTGTGCCCAATCAAATAAAATCTAATATTTTAAAGAAAAAAAAAAGAGGTGTAAATCTTAAGTTACTTGGGAAGGAGAGTGTTGAGAGAATTATGTCCTTAGGAAATTAGACTTTTAGAAAATCCTTCCTAAACAGATTACAAAAACTGTAGAGAAAATATGGAGCAGTGTTTTCCAACTACAGCTAAACTCTACGGGAGGCAATTTGGTTGCTGCTTTAAGTTTTAAAATCAGTTGTAAATATACTGTTTCCACATAATACATCAGGCCTCCCTCTACCATTGTCATGTATGTGTGGATGCAGTCAGGGAATGACGGAGTTTATGCAGTCAGGATCTACCTATCAAACAGGAGAGAAGCCAGAGTAGCACTGTACACAAATCATAGCACAACACAGCATAAATTTTAATTGGATGGAAAATGCATAAATGCATAAATTTATGCATATGTATATGCATAAATTTTAATTGGATGGAAAATGAACTATTATGAAATAAAACATAAATTTCTTGGATTCAGGATAAAATATATGTCTGGGAATAAGGTAAGAAAAGATGACAGGGGGTTTTGTTTTATGTGCTAGAGTAGGGTATTGGTCAGGGAATATTAAATGGAAGACTGACCTCTGCATTTGATTCTTGGAAAGCTACTCTTAAACCATGTGTTGCTATTTTTCCAGTGACAATCACATTGAAAGACAGTAAAGCATTTGTAACATTCAGAGAGAATGTAGAGAAGTAATTCTGAATCTGGCACCAGGCTGACACTTGAAGCTGCATGGCCATATTTGGAAGGACAGGACTTTCCAACAGAAGGAAAGTTGGGAAAAGCAAGACCCTTCCAAACTTTAAGGAATTATCAATCCTAGGAAACACCAGAAGTCACGTGAATTCAAATGAATAATGTGCAAACTTTGACCAACACCAAAATAAACCGGAGCCACTGTCTTTCAAACTCAGTTGGACCTGGTTGATGAGTCACATGGTATAGATAAAATGAGTAGTCTCTGGTGAAGTAGGTCAGCAAGTGAGTGGAAATACACTGGTTTGTTGGACACAAAGTTAAAGAAAGTGATGAAGAAGCACTCAAGTGAAGAGAATGTCCAACCTGTATGCTATGGATGATGGGGCTACAAAAACCTATTTCACCTGGGTGCCACTGAATAGATTGAAGGCAAGCTGTGGCTCTGGCCTTCAAGCCAGGCACCCCTCCTCAACCAAGTCCCCTGAATGGTCCCCCATCCAGGCCCAACTGCCCCTCCCCTCCCCCACTGCAGTGTCTTGAGCCCAACATTCTGAGATTTAAATTCAAACTCCCCCGCCTCCATTTTGATCCTGAGAATCTGTGTGAACAGTCCACTTTCTGGATCCTGCTCCTGAAGTTTTCTGTGGTGTTATTCATTGGCAGCTGTGGCCTCTGGGCCAGTGAACAAGGATGACTTCAGAAGGAGGTGAGTCTGTGAATATGGTGTGGGAGAGAGAGTGAGAAAGATAGAGAGTGCATCTACCACCACACATACACAGGATTCAAGGGAAACACACTCACTGGAAGCACCATATTTGGGAGTAAGTAAGGAGAGCACTGGGCTCATGGACACAAATATGAATAGTAAGGGGAACCCAAGTGATGCTGAGAGTCTCTGAGAGGCTGTCCAATCAGGTGGTTCAAGATGAATCAAGTGACCATCTTATGTATGCACAGGAACATTGTATGCAGGCACATTGTGTCTTTTTGTTTGTGTGTGACTGAGTGAAACAGACAAACTTTTCTTCTGTTTATAGGGAGCATTGGGGCTGGCTGGGTGATTTTGGTGGTGGAAGAGGGAGGACCCAGAAATGCTTAGCCCTGTGCCATTTCCTCTCTTC
>PVKC010046036.1:0-11306 GCA_004027635.1 Crocidura indochinensis
GAATCCTGGTGCCCCATATGGTCCCCCGTGCCTGCCAGGAGCAATTTCTGAGCATGGAGCCAGGAGTAACCCCTGAGCACTGCCGGGTGTGACCCAAAACACAAAACAAAACAAAACAAAAATCATTCCTGGAGGAGTTTGGAGGAACATATGGATGTTGAGGATCAAACAAGTTGGTTGCATGCAAGGCAAGTGACCTACCCACTCTCATTTAACGATCTCTTCAGTTAAGCGCCACTTTTTAGGATTTTTACAAACATAATAGACACTTAATGTACCATATTAATGTGTATCAATCCTTAAAACTGCACATTTAAAAAAATAATTTTATTGAGACCAGCGTGAATGACAAGTCTTTCACAATTGTACATAGTGTACAATATGTACATAGGTACATAGTGACAGTGAATTAGGGCAATTCCCACCACCAGTGTTGACCTCCCTCTACCATAGTTCCCAGCATGCATCCCATACCTCCATCCTTAGCTCCTGGACTGCTAGTGTAACAGGTCCTTTTTGTATATAAATTGTTGTAGTTTGGGTTTCTTGATTCTACTGCCATTGACTTGGGTTGAGTATTTAGGTCTAATCAAAAAATGCACCTTTTTGATATAATATGGCATGATCTGACACAATGCCCTGTTTCTAATCCCAATAGCTCAATTATGAACCATTGTCATTATCACTATTACTATGAAGAAAATCTGAACCAAGTTCTTCTCTCTTTCTATTTGTTTATTGACCACACCAGAAGGTGCTAAGGGCTTTACTCCTGACTGCAATTAGAGGTCACTTTCTGAGGTTCAAGGGGTGTGTGCAAGATAAGCACACTATCCACTATACTGTACACTTCACCTCCATCAAGTTAATCTTAAAAATACATTTTTGCTAAATTTTGTGAGCATAGTATATTGATGATGTTTAAAGTATAGCAACCTGGGATGGCTTGTCTAATTAAATTCTTGGTTCAGTTATTTTGAAGGAGAAATCAACCAATTCAACACTGATTTAACCCAGGTTCACACCCATGACACGTTGGTGCATTCCCTATAAAGTTAGAAGGCTTTGGGTTGTTTTTCTGTACCCTTACTTCTAAATTGATAAGACTCAAAATTTCTGAGTTCTGACTTCTTCACCTCCAGAGCTTAACTCACAAGCAATAGAGCTCCTGGACTTCATTTCATGGCTTCTAGAGTAGCTATAAGTTTCCTTCTTCTACCAGAAGTTTATTATCTTACTTAAATCTGTTTTTGTTGTTTTTGTTTTTTGGATCACACCCGGCAGCACTCAGGGGTTACTCCTGGCTCTATGCTCAGAAATTGCTCCTGACAGACTCAGGGGACCATATGGGATGCCCAGATTTGAACCACCAACCTTCTGCATGCAAGGCAAATGCTTTACCTCCATGCTATCTCTCTGGCCCCCAAATCTGACCATTTCATGATTCTGTATTTACAAAAAAGAAGAGAGAGAAAGTGAGAGAGAAGTGAGGTGAAAGAAAAGGAGAAATAAAATAACAACATGCTGAACTTGTCCACAATTAGCAGCATTCAGATCACAGGCAATATTAGAGATATGAATTAGAAATATGAAGACTCCTTAACTTGTCTTCTTTTCACTCAGAAGCTTGTCTGTTCACCCTTTGTGGCTGAAGAGGTTAGTGAAGATGGCAGTGAGAGAAAATGCAATTTATTTGGAGGCTAAACAATTTATATAGTTGTTGGAAATCTTTGTTGTTTTTCTAGGGTTCTACACTCTGCAATGTTTGAGGTTACTCTCTTCCAATTTAGTGATAGGGGTGAGAGTGAGAGAGTCTGCCTGCAATTGAATCCAGAGTTCTTTTATGCAAAGTATGAGTACCAGGTCTTTAAGTTGATCCCCTAGGTCCTTTTTCCTTTTTATTATTCTTTTTTTTTTTTTTTTTTGGGTTTTGGGCCACACCCGGTGACACTCAGGGGTTACTCCTGGCTATTCACTATTCACTCAGAAGTCGCTCCTGGCAGGCACGGGGGACCATATGGGGAACCGGGGGATCGAACCGCGGTCCGTCCTCGGTTTAGCGCAGGCAAGGCAGGCACCTTACCTCCAGTGCCACCGCCCGGCCCCCTAGGAAGGTTCTTAATTTAAGCAGACAAAACAAACAAATGCTTTTTTTTTTCCAAGTTGCAGTTTGGATGACTTATAGATTCCTACAGCTGTATAGATTTCTATCCTTACAGTTCTATAACAGGGGACCCCTGTTCCCCAACACAAGGTGATTTTTAGGATTAAGAATAGCCCCACATAATAGAAAGATATATACTCTCTGCTGGTATCAACTTAGAAAGAGCATCACTCTTTCCACTGACTTACTTAGTGAAATACAGCTTCCTCCAAAGACATCTAGAAATGAGTAGTAACTCTTAGTATCTGGGAGAAATTTACTCAAAACCCTGCATTCAAGTTAAAGGTGCCTCAAACTCTGCAATCTGAGCAAACTCTACTTCTTATTTAAGTAGGTTAAAAGAAAAAAAGGAGGAAGAAATTAAGGATTTGGTGCTTCTCTCTGTATCACGTTGCTTTCACTGGCTCACTTTGATCATAAGATTTATGTCTTGTGATCATTTACTATGTCAGTGTAGTGACACTGTTTTGAACAAAGTGATTATATAGGATTTTCCTAGAGATAAATTACAAAAACGATAAGTTAAAGGAGCCATTGCTTTCCCCCAAAATATTTGCTCACGTATTTAAAATTGCTATAGTTTTAAACATATGGTTTGTGAAAGACAAATTCCCATGATCGTAATTTCCAGTTTGAGCCCAAATCTGAAACACTTTTTAGATTACTCTCTGTGATTAAATGCACACATATTATAGAAAATTTGTTCTCTCAGAGTAGCACCAATCATGGAATAAAATACTAAAAGTTGTCTTTGTTTAATAAACAACAGGCCAGGGATGGGGCTCAAAAGGTATGGTTCATATGAGTCTTATATGTGTAAGACCTTGGTTTGATCACTAGCATGATAAACCCTTTTCTCCACCAACACACCAGGATTAAATTCACTAATTTTATTCATTCATTCATTTTTTTCATCATTTATTTATTGTGATGCCAGGGACTGAATTTGGAGCCTTGTTTGCGAGGAATGTGTTCTATCACTTAATAATACACATACATTTAAAATATTTCAACATACATAGAAGTAATTCCCTGTCCCCTTTTGTTGATGCGGTTTTTTGAATGACCTAATGTAGAAGCACTCACATACTCAGGTATGGCACAACAGTGTTTAAGCAGGTGCTCACACACACTTGACTATAATACATCAGAAAATAAGCCCTTGGGGCCAGAGAAATAGCACAGTGATAGGGTGTTTGCGCAGTCTATCCAGGACAGATGGTGGTTCAAATCCCAGCAACTCATCTGGTCCCTGAGCCTGCCAGGAGCAATTCTGAGTGCTCAGCAAGGAATAATCCCTGAGGGCCGCCAAATGTGGACCCCCTCCATAAAAAAAAAGAAAGTCACAACAGTGACTCCAAAGACCACAAAAAGCAGGTCTGGAACATCATTGAGCTCAGCATGTAGGGGAACCCTGGGCTGAATTCACTGCTAAGGCCTGCAATGCAGGTGCTGTACCACCGAATTAGTCCCAGAATCAACTCATCTTTTCAGTGTGTTTTTGAATATCTAGTATCTCTAAAGAAGGATTTGAGCCTTGAATGTTGAGTAATCAGGCAATGAGATTGAACGATCACTGATTACTGCTCTCTTGCTCTCCTGAGTTTACTCACAGTTCCACTACTCATAGCATCAGATAAACAATTGATGTGTTTACTTACAAAGTGATTAGAGAGATGATCTTGAAACAGCACAGTGTGAATACTGAGTTTCATCTTCTGCATGTGGGTAAATAGATGTAATATGTTTAACTTTAACCATTTAAATGTCAGGTAGCATTATTAATATTTAAGCACTTGCCTTGCATGTGGCCAATCTGGGCTCTATCTTTGGTACCTCATATGGTCCCCTGGGCCCCACCAGGAGTAGTCTTTGTGAACAAAACCAGGAATATAAACTCTGAGTATCTCTAGGTGTGGCCCCAAAATATTTGCATGGCTATGCAGTCATCACCACCATTCATCTTTAAAACTTTTTCATCCATTAGATTCACTGGACAACTCTTCCACTTCCTCCCCTTAGGCCTGTCCACCACCATTTTTATCCCTATCAGTTTGACTATTTTAGACCACTTCATATAAGTAGAATATACACTTTTATGTTTGGTTTATTTGATCTAGCATTATGTTCTTGAGGTTTATTCATGTTCTGGCTTATCATTTCCTTCATTTTAATTTTTTAAGGCACAGTTATATTCTACTATATGTCTAAACACCAAACTTCTATCCTCGAAGTAACATCACATTATAACATGTTTCAGGAATGTCTCACTGAAGATCACCACCAAGTTCTTCACTTGGAAGTTTCCCTTTAGACTTCATTTATTTGTTGCCTGGGTTCTGGTGCATTCTCCCTACTCCCCGCTTTTCCTCTGGTAATCATGAGTTGGTCACAGAGTTCAAATGTTCATTTCGATTGTATTTAGTTCATCCATGTGTTTGTTTTCTCCATGGACCACATCTGCATGAAAGCAAATGGTGTTGGTCTTTCTCCAGCTGAGCCTGATACCCTCAGACTCATCCACGGTGCTGCAAATAGCAGAATCTCATTTATTTTTATAATTTTAAATAGTATTCTATTGGAACACCTAGCTTGAGTAAGTAGTAAAATGAAAGTCTGAGCTCTATATATAGTCAGAGCCCCATCAGAGATGTTCAAACTACAGCCTGCAGCTACATGTGGTCGTTGGAGGACATTTATCCAGCAAGATGAGTGTTTGCCACCACTGTGTCCTGCTTAGCAGCTGACTCGTCCTGGGCCCACAAGTGGGCATGTGTGGGATGTGCTTCGCCACACTCTCCGATTTCCCTCCTTCTCTGTCTCTTGACTCCTCTTAGCTTGTTCTTCATTTTAAATGTTGTGTTTGTTCTCATTTTACTTTGCTTTTCTTCAAAGTAAGATATGTGCAGTGAGCATAAGAATTTATTCATAGCTTCATTTTTTAAACTATAGTCCAGCCCTCCAAGTCTGAGGGACAGTGAATTGGCACCCTGCTTCAAATAACCTTGTGAATAATAACACTTTGGAGGCCCTTTATAAGACCCCAGAGACCCAGTGATTCTAGAAGGAGGAGACCAAAATGTCTTGACCAAAATGGTCAAGATTACTAGCAAAGAGTAGAGACTCTAGTGTGGAACAACAAATGAATCTGATAGACCATGATAATGTAGACAGGCGAGAAGGATGTTTGCTGGTGTGGGGATAGAATAAGGAAGATGCTTAGGACAACGGATTGGCTTGGTTTCTCAATAAAATGGAAAGTTGTGCAGCAGAGAGATAATATAGTGTGTAGGGCACTTGCCTTGGACATGGCCAACCTGAATTCAATCCCTGGCGTTCCCTAAGTGCCACCAGGAATGATTCCTGAGTATAGAATCAGGAGTAAGCCCTGAGTGCCAACGTAAATACATAAAATGGAAAGTTTACCAACTAACTGTAGATAATTAGTGCTGTATTTGCTGTATGGTAATACTTAAGTAATACATTTTCTTGTAGATCCACCAGATGTGCCCGATAAGGTAACCTGTGTCATTTATGAACACACAGACATCTTGACTTGTACCTGGAATCCTGGGAGACCCACCTACATAGACACCAAGTATGTGGTGCATGTGATGAGGTAAGTGCTTTTCTCAACAACTGCCTAAAAACAAATCTGGAGAGATAGTAGAGGGGGGGAAAGGCATTTATTTACCGTGCATGTGGCTGATTTCAATTCTACATCAAGCACTACATATGGGCCCCTGAGGACCACCAGGGATTACTCATGAGCTCATATCTGCCTTGTATGGCCCCCAAACCAAAATATACATATATATTTACACATATATGTATATGTATGTATATATTATTTTTCATGAGCAAAGTAAATTTCTTCTAGTTAGCTCATATTCTACTTCCTTCAACAGTGATCCAAGAAATCTGGCCAGAATATTAAATATCACTCATTATCCCCAAATTCCTCATGATGATCCATGATGTAATCATACATCTTTATGGGTCATGATATTTTTCCTCTTTTATATTGAAGCCATACCTTACTATGTTTGGGGGCCACTTCTGCAGTGCTGGAGAAGAGGAGAGTAGGGAAGGGTCATGCTGAACTGGGAAACAGGGCCTTGCTCACAGTAGGCAAGTGATCTCTCTCTTGTGCTATTTCTCAGATAATGTGCTCTGCAGATTTTTCCCCACTGCATTCCTTGGTAGGTAATTGGTGGGCAGGCCCAGGTGTGATCCATCCCCACCTGATTTTAATAGAAGCTTTGTATCTTGGATCTCATGTGTACACTATTGTTGACTCTGTTGTTTAGATGTATCCATATACGGCACTTCTAAATTACCAGCCAAACTTGAAAAGATGCCTGTCAAGGAGGCAGGTTGGGAGATAAGAGGAAACCTAGGGATATTGGTAGAGGAAAGTCAAGATCGGTATTGGAACACTGTACACCTGAAACTCAACTATGAATAACTATGTAAATCATGGTGACTTCATATTAAATTTTTTTTTTTGGTTTTTGGGTCACACCCGGCAGTGCTCAGGGGTTACTCCTGGCTCCATACTCAGAAATTGCTCCTGGCAGGCACGGGGGACCATACGGGGCACCAGGATTTGAACCGATGACCTTTTGCATGAAAGGCAAACGCCTTACCTCCATGCTATCTCCCAGACCCCCATATTAAAATTTTTATTGTAATAATAATTAGTTAAAAATACCTTTGTGAACCAGGGTGATAGATTGCTCTGAGGTCTGGGAGCATGTGCTTTGGGGCATGCAAGAGACCCAAGTTCAATCTCTATCTCCACATGGTCCCCTGAACATTATCAGAAGCAATCAAAGCCTAAACCACTGACCTGAAACCCAAAATCAGATAAAATAATCTTTTTCCAATAAAGGACCTTTGCTTAAGGTATTCCAATCTCCTTCCATTGTCTATACAAATAACTCAATCTCTCCAAATAACCATTTATTTTACCTTTAGAGTGACTCCATCTGGGTTGAAATGATAGCAAAGCAGGGAGGGCACTTGCCTTGCATGAAGCCTACCTTTCTTAGATCCTGGCATCCCATATGGTGGGATCATCCCTACCCTGCCAGTAGTGATTCCTAAGCTCAGAGCCAGTAACTCCTGAGCACTGCTTGGTGTGGCCTCAAAACAAGCAAACAAAAATATAAATAAAGTGGGGCCCGGGAGATAGCATGGAGGAAAGGCGTTTGCCTTTCATGCAAAAAGGTCATCGGTTTGAATCCGGGTACACCATATGGTCCCCCGTGCCTGCCAGGAGCAATTTCTGAGCATGGAGCCAGGAGTAACCCCTGAGCACTGCTGGGTGTGACCCAAAAACCAAAACAAAAAAACAAAAAAACAAAGTGGTTGGTTCGAATCCCAGTGTCCCATATGGTCCCCCGTGCCTGCCAGGAGCTATTTCTGAGCAGACAGCCAGGAGTAACCCCTGAGCACCACTGGGTGTGGCCCAAAAACCAATAAATAAATAAATAAATAATTAAAATGATTCACTTAGTATAGTCTTCTATCAAAACTTGACTCATTTGGAAGAGGTAAAGATTAATGTAAGGGGCATAAAATGACCTCTTAGTGGGATATTATAAATAATGTTTATTTATAATATTTTACAGTTATATTGTAATCTGAGACAGAGCTACTTAGAAGGAGATGTTTAAATGTGCTAATTAGAATTACTTCTGAGAGCACATTGACTCATAATAATTAGCATTGCTAGCTATTATATATACTCATAAATCCACTCATTCATTAAAGTGGAATGAAAATGAAGCTGAGGTTTACATTCTAATCTAAAGTAGATAGAGCTAATTCAATATAGCTCAGTGGTAATGTGGGTGCTTTATAATACTGTAATTTGGATTCCATTTGTGGTCAACACACACACACACACACACACACACACACACACACACACACACACACACGCACCATCACCACCAACAGCAGAATTTAATATTTAAACTTGATGTAGGCAAAAACTTTCTTTGCTTAGCTTTGTTCTCTATCACTTTAACCTGGAGGGCACACTGACACATAGCAAATAATAGATAAATCGTCGCTGAATGATTATTCTGATAACTTAGAAATACACATTCTCTGATAAGACTGTCATAACCTTCTAAAATAATCATAAAATGAGGCTGTATATCATTTTAGACGTCTTTCCACTGTCTTTTCTGAAGTCCAACAATAATTTATAGCCAAACTCAGACAAACCTAATTCAAGTTCTAAATGAATGCAAACCCTGATTAATGGCATTTTGATAACATTTTAAAGAGGACATAAAAGAGGAATTGGCATAAAAATGAATGCTCTCCTCTGTTCAATTCAAAGACTTAGTTCCTGCAAGCACAAATTGCAAGGGAATGATGATCTCTCCATGGTATCATTAATTTAAAAAAATACATGCCTAGGAATTGGAAAAAACAATTAGAAAAGATAACATTCATTTTTCTAATTAAGCATCAAACAAGGTCTTTCCCTCAAAAAGCAAAAGCAAAGTTGACTTCTAAGGGAGTAAGAGGCTCCTTTGGGTCCTGGGTTATTCAGGGACTTTCCACATGGACAGAAAGGTAGAAAGTAGCATTTGCAAATTTCATTTCCAAACTCCTGTGGTTGTTTTGTAGTCAGAGAGCCCTGCTCTTCCACTGGTGCCAAAGCAAATTTCAAGGGTGGTCTCTCCAGGATGGCTCAAAGACCTCAGTGTTAGCTGTTTTTAGGTGTTGGGGGGAAATGATGAGAAATGGTCTTTGTGCTGCTTCTAGAGCTTTCTTCTTGGTGCTTCTGTCAGTCCTCAACAATATGACTGCTTCATGTACCTACCTGCCCCACAGCCCTGGGTATGCTGCTTCAGTGCATACAGAGAGAGAAATAAGCACAACCCCTGTGGATAGTCTGTCCCTATGCTTCTCACCAGCTGCTTCCTGTAAATATGCTATTTATTGTTCATCCTGGAATGCCTGTGGTATCTGGCTCAGAACCTTCTGTATCTGTAGAAGGAAAGTGAATTTCTGGCAGCCTTTTATTCAATCCCATTTGAGTCCATTTAGCAAAATTTTGTATCTCCTTGGCACTGAGATTTCTTTCTTTCTTTCTTTCTTTCTTTCTTTCTTTCTTTCTTTCTTTCTTTCTTTCTTCTTTCTTTCTTTCTTTCTTTCTTTCTTTTCTTCCTTCCTTCCTTCCTTCCTTCCTTCCTTCCTTCCTTCCTTCCTTCCTTCCTTCCTTTCTTTCTTTCTTTCTTTCTTTCTTTCTTTCTTTCTTTCTTTCTTTCTTTCTTTCTTTCTTTCTTTCTTTCTTTCTTTCTTTCTTTCTTTCTTTCTTTCTTTCTTCTTTTTTTTTATTGAGACCCAATGTGAGTTACAAGTCTTTCATAGTTGTATTTCAGGTACATAGTGACAATGAATTAGGGTCATTCCCACCACCAGTGTTGACCTCCCTCTGCCACTATTCTCAGCATGCTTCTCATACCTCCACCCTTGGGCTCCTGGACTGCTAGTGTAACAGATCCCTTTTGTGTATAGCTTGTGGTAGTTTGGGTCTCTTGATTCTATTGTCTTTGACTTTGGCTTGGATATTTGGGTCTGACCATTTTTGATTTCCAGGAGTACAATTATTCTTAGTTGAGATGATCTCACTTTAGACCTCCTGAAATCAATTCCCTGCCTGTCAGTTCAGAAACCTGCTAAGTTTGCAGCATTTATTTTTAGATACAGTCCCACCTATTTTTTTTGTTTTGTTTTGTTTTGTTTTTGGGCCACACCCGGTGACGCTCAGGGGTTACTCCTGGCTATTCGCTATTCGCTCAGAAGTCGCTCCTGGCAGGCACGGGGGACCATATGGGGAACCGGGGGATCGAACCGAGATCCGTCCTAGGTTAGCGCAGGCAAGGCAGGCACCTTACCTCCAGCACCACCGCCCAGCCCCCAGTTCCACCTATTTTTAAGGCTCTGCTATGGCATTTTAGGAATTCTTGTTTAGGTTTCTATTTTTTTTTGTTTTAATTTTTGTTTTTGGGTCACACCTGGCAGCGCTCAGGGGTTACTGCTGGCTCTATGCTCAGAAATCACTCCTGGCAGGCTGGGGGGGGGGGCATATGAGATGCCTGGATTCGAACCACTGTCTTTCCGCATGCAAGGCAAATGTCTTACCTCCATGCTATCTCTCCGGCCCCATAGGTTTCTATTTTCAAATATATTTTCTTCAAATCCATTTCCTCAATGAGAATGGACTGTTTCTGGGGCCACAAATCCAACTTTCTACCCTTTGTTCATTAAAACTCCATTGCAACAAGAGAACCACTCAATAGCCCTAAAATAGCCAAGAATTTTCTAGTCCACAGAAAGCCAGATGATGATTTCATCGTTTCCTCTCTCCTCTCCACCCTTAGTCTTCTCCCCTCCCTCACTCTATTGATAACCTGCTACTTCTATAGTTGAGCAAATAAAACTACCACACTCTCTCATTCATAACTTATGCCACGGCTGCACTTATGCTTGGTCTTCCTCCTCCCACTGAAGGAGGACTGTGGGAGAAACATCACCCCAAATCAACCTGCAGGGAACATGTGAACCTTGACTTTGCCACTGAAGGAAATTGTTCTACTGCTTTTTCTTCCTACCTTTATTTTTTTTGGGGGGGAGGGGTCATAGAAGGGTATGCTCAGAGATCATTCCTGGCTGTGCTCCTGAGCCATTTGGTGCCAGGAATCATGCTTGGACTCCTTCATGCTAAGCATTTGTTTCAGCCCTGCACCTTTCTATACCTTTACAGGATCATTCCCAGCATTTTTGAAACATGCTGTAGCTTTTTCCCTCTTTAAAAAAAAATAACGGGGCCCGGGAGATAGCATAAAGGTAAGGCATTTACCTTTCATGCAAAAGGTCATCGGCTCGAATCCCGGTGCCCCATATGGTCCTCTGTGCCTGCCAGGAGCAATTTCTGAGCATGGAGCCAGGAGTAACCCCTGAGCACTGCTGGGTGTGACCCAAAAACCAAAAAAAAAAAAAAATCACAATATCACTCTTCCTTTCTCTCTAGTCCTCCTCAGAGGAGTAATTTTTAGCAAAACTCCAAAAGTTTTTACTTTCTATTTCTCCCTTTTTCTCTCTACACCTCTAT
>PVKC010046037.1:0-11304 GCA_004027635.1 Crocidura indochinensis
CAAAAAAAAAAAAAAAAAAAAAAGCTTTTAATATTAGAATCTGTTTTTTTTAATTATTTGTAAAATGAGACTAGCTAAAATAACCATAGATTCCTTCAAAACTATAAACTAGTATAAATCTGTGATTAACATAACTCCACAGTTTTTACTAGTATTTGATTTTTAAATACTTAGATTTTTATTATGTATTTTTACTTGAGTTGTACTAATTTTTAGATCAGAGCTAAAATAAATAATTATATATATAAGAAGCCTAATCTATTTAGAACATCACATTTAGTTTATGTGTTTTTTGGGTTTTTTTATTTGTTTGTTTGTTTGTTTGTTTGTTTGTTTTGGACCACACCCGGTGATGCTCAGTGATTACTCCTGGCTATGTGCTCAAAAATCACCCCTGGTGTGGGGAACCATATGAGATGCTAGGGGACTAAACTGAGGCCCGTCCTAGGTCAGCACTTGCAAGGAAAACACCCTACCACTTGCACCACCACTTTAACCCCTATTTTATGTTGTTTTAAAGAAATTGGAAGAATGAAATAATGGTAATAATTACAAATACAAACTTTAGAGGGGAAAAAACCATTTTCAGTAGCAGTTCAGTTGTTAAAAATATAAAATAAAAACATATTAAAAGATTTAATTAAGGGCCTGAAGGACCAGGTCACAATATGAAGCTCACCACAAAGAATGATGAATGCTGTTATGGAAATAAGATGCCCTTTAACAGATGAATGGCTAAAGAAACTGTGGTACATATACACAATGGAATACTTTGCATTCATGAGTAGAGATGAAATCATGAAATTTTCCTATACATGGATGGACATGGAAACTATTATGCTGAGTGAAATAAATCAGAGGGAAAGAGATAGACACAGAATAGTCTCACTCAACTATTAGTTTTTGGAAAAGAATATATTATTATAATAATGCCCAGAGATAAGGGCTGGAAGGACTGACTCATGATATGATATGTGAGCTTACCACAAAGAGTGGTGAGTGGAGTTAGAGAAATAACTACACTGATGACTATCATGACAATGTCAATTAGTGAGAGAAGTAGAATGCCTGTCTCGAATATAGGTTGGGGAGAGGAGAGAGGTTGGGAGCATTGTTGATGGGAATGTTGTACTGGTGAAGAGGTTGTTCTTTAAAAGTCTTTTTAAATTTTTTTTAAAAAGGAGATCTAAAAAACTGAGGATTGGGAATATGGTTCAAGTGATGGAAAACATACTCAGCATGGTAAGATCAGTGTTTGACTCCTAGTACTGCCAAGCATGACCCTGGTGACACCTGAGCATCTCCAGGACACGGCACTGAAGAGTCTGTGGGCAACAATGTTCCAGGAGTAACCCTAGGCCCCTAAGCACTCCTACTGTAGTTCCTAGAATAACAGAAAGAGATTTTCTTTTAAAGACCTTTATCCTCCAGGACAAAAGTGTTTTACTTGAGTAAAAGATGCTATGGACTTTAAGAAAAATGAAAGACATTCTTGCAATAATTTTTCAGACACAAAAGAAAAAGAGCTGGAAGTTCCAGCTCACCTCATGAAGCTCACCACAAAGAGTGATGAGTTCAGTTAGAGAAATAACTACATTTTGAACTGTCCTACTAATGAGAATGTATGAGGGAAATGGAGAGCCTGTCTAGAGTACAGGCGGGGGTTGGGTGGGGAGGAGGGAAATTTGGGACAGTGGTGATGGGTGGTGTTCTTTACATGACTGAAACCCAAACACAATCATGTATGTAATCAAGGTGTCTAAATAAAATATTTTTAAAAAGTACTTAAATGTATTCCTTCATATCTACAGTAATTAGAAAATAAAGTTTTAAGTACATAATCGAAAAAAAAGATGCTAGTGAACTAGAGATAGTAGCAAATGACAATGAACAAAACAGGAGGTGGGCTAGAGGGCTACTCTGCAAAACCCAGTTTCCACTCAAGAGAAGTCATAACCCTGGTGGGATTGGGTCCCCAAAACCAGAGAGATTGATTCCATGACTAGGCAATACCAGTGAAGCAAGGGTCCTTCCCCTGATTTTCCTGCTTCTTCCTAGTTCCACCCACAACCATAATGATCTTAAGAACAGGAACCAGATCACAGCACTTCTGCATTAAGGTATCTTTAGAGTTGTTTCATGAATACACAAAAGCAAATCCAAACTTGTCAAATCTTATGTCAACTAGGGCTTTCTGCTGCCTTTCCCCTCTGATATCACCTTATAATGTCTCTGGGTGATCATAGTACAGACATAGACTACTTTCCTCCTCATATCTCCCAAGGATAATATTCTGCTGAGGTTTCCTTCTGACTAGGTCTTTCTACCCTGAGAGCTCAGCATAATGCATACTTCTGTCTTTTAGGTTGAACTTACAGCAGTAATATTTACCACCTCAGTGTAGGCTTTCTATTCTGAAGTTGCCAACTTCTTCCTCTTGACTCCAAGGAGGTCCTGTCTTTGCAACCTGGCAATTTTCTTCCCTTGCATATAAAAAGTTAATTGTTTTCCAAGCACTGTTCCTAGCAGGGAACATATGCAATTCATTTGCTCCCAACAATAAGAAAAGCAAATAGCTAAATATAGATTTATAGTAGACCCTGCAATGTTACCCTAAAGCACTGAAAACAGATATTCAAAGTTTATGTAAAAGAATTTTCACAGCAGCACTGCTCACAATGAACAAAAGATAGAAACACTCAAATGTTCCTTATTTATGAATAAATCATAGTAGACAAATACAATAAATATAGGTATAAATTTAGGCATAAAAAAGAAGCAGTAATACATGCAAACACATGAATGAACACAAAAACATAATCAAGGTGAAAGAAATTAGATACAAAGGTCATCAGCTATATAGAGAGTTGATACAATTAAATAGATAAAAATGAAATAAAAATTATTGGTTGTTAGAGGTTGAGGAAAGAGCAGAGTGGGGGGAAATGTTCAAGAGAGGGGAAAAAAGCTTGCTTTAGATCAGTAGAATTTTTTTTCAGGCAGGGCCACATCTCGGAGTTCTTGGGATGACTCCTGACAGGGTTTATTCCTGGCAGGGGACCATGCATAGTGCCACGATTGAACCAGAGTACATGGTGTACCATGAATTTCTTGCTGTATTATTTCTGCCCTATAGAAATATTTAAGATCACGATATCTAGGGTGGCTATAAATATTTTAGAAATACTTAACATTTTAATCTTAAATGTATATTTTAATTTTTTAAAACTACAGAAATCTGAAGTACAGTAATAATTGAAGGGATGTGAAAAATGCAAGATACTTGAGATTTAATTTGATATTGTGAATTTAAGGGAATGATTTATTGAAAGAATTAATATTCATTTTGCAAATGAAAATCAGTAAATTTCTAGAGCTAAGATGGAATTTTAAAATGTGACAGTAATTTGCGGTCAAAATTATACTCACTCTCTTCACTCTCTCCCATGCGAATTGAATTGTGTGCTTGACAAAAAAAAAAAAAAAAAAAACAAGTAAAAGGATATTCTAGGGTTTTTTTTAACCCCTTGGGCTATTCTCAGTGGTTATTGATGCTGCACTCAGGAGTTCCTTCAGGTGAACTTGGGGAAGTATGAGGGACCAAACCTGGTCAACCACATGCAAGGTAAACACCTACACTCTGTTCTATCTCTCTGGCCCCAAGAAAGAGGATTTAACCCAGAAAGTGGCACCACAAAAATGGGTAACGTTTGGGGAAAGAAATTCTATCTCTATGTTATAGATTAAAACAAGTTGAGATTCAAGAGAATTTAAGTGATTTTTCCAAAGTCATAAAACCAGGAAAAGTTTATCACAATTTCAGATTTAGTTTGTCCAAATTGAGATGAGCAACTGGCATTTTACCAAGAGCAATATTAACCTTAAGATATGGAGTAAAGACGTATGGCTTTATGTAGCATAAATGCACACACATACACACACATACACGCACACGTCACATAAATACCTTGTTTAAAAAAAATAAACACAAGACAAAGGTAAATTATATATGCCTGGGACCGGAGAGATAGAGGTAGTGCGTTTGCCTTGCATGCAGAGGTCAGTGGTTCGAATCCCGGCATCCCATATGTTCCCGAGTCTGCCAGGAGCGATTTCTGAGCATGAGCACTGCCAGGTGTGACCCAAAAACCAAAAAAAAAAATTTTTTTTAATTATATATGCCCATATCATAGGTCACAAATACTGACTGCGTGCTGGGGGAGGGGAAAATAACAGGTTGTGGGTTCCTACCATGAGTGATAAGAACTGTGGGGTCAAATCTCATCTGACTTGGGCCGGTGAGGTGGTGCTAGCCAAAGAAGGACCACGGTTTGATCCCTCGGCGTCCCATATGGTCCCCCCAAACCAAGGGCAATTTCTGAGCCCCTAGCCAGGAGTAACCCCTGAGCATCAAACAGGTGTGGCAAAAAAAAAAAACCCACCTTATCTGACCTGCTTGCAGGGGAGATAGGAACTTTTTTTGTTGTTGCTTTGGTTTGGTTTCACTTGGATTTTGGTCCATACCCAGTGACGCTCAGGGTTTACTCCTGGCTATGCACTTAGAAATCACTCCTGGCTTGGGGGACCATATGCCCAGGTCAGTCCTGGGCAGCTGCATGCAAGGCAAACGCCCTATGGCTTAGCCCGAGACAGGAACTTTTTAAGCTGACTATGAAAGGATTCACCTGCACATACCTCTTTCTAGGTACACACACACACACACACACACACACACACACACACACATACACACCATCCCCTTACCCCCTGCTGCAGGTGTCTTCTAGTGGGGATGAAATCCTTCATGAAAGAAGCAGGCACTCGAGTGGACAAATATGAAATATGAAATAATGAGATCACACAAAATACATTGTATGGGGACCGGCATCTGCAATAGATTTGAAATAAATTTACTCTTCATGTTGGAATATATACAAGTTTCTGGTATGCAAGGTATTTCCACATTAACAAAAGGTGGAAAACCTTAGTAGAAACAACACAGTGGTACCAGGTCCTAGAATATACATATCAAAAAACTAGCAGGTGAAAAGAATCTGAGTTAAAAGGTAAGAAAGTGACATGATTCTTATGACAAAGGACTAGCCCACAGCAACTAGAAAGGAAGATAGGAACTGTTTACCAACTAGCAGGTTTGCATTTACACTGACCTCTATGCTTTTAGAAATGCAGATTTATCTGGCCAGGGGGTGAAAATGGCTGCAGACTTTGGCTGAAAATTTCCGTGAGTCAGACTGAGGCCTGTTATTTTAGCCTGTATTTTTGCAAGGGAGAAAGCCAAATGATAAGAAAAGAGATATTTATTGTCACCATTATGCTATGTATTTCAGAAATATAGCCAGTAATCCACGGAGGGGGTATGATTAAGTCCAGCAACGGGCCTGCTAGCTAAAATATTTCTTGGGGGGAAAAACAGCTCACTGCTCCAGGAAAATCATAGTAGATACATCTGGAGGTGTGCTTCCCTTAGAATGGAGGTAACTATGCTGCAAGCCATGGCAGCCCTTCCAGATGTGAGTATATATAGCCCCACTGCAGGTAAGACTCTGGCAGCATCTGCGAAGACTCAGATTTAGCCCAGGAGCACCCCTCAATAAGGACCCCAATTGTCAAATCTATCTCTGTCTCTATTCAGCCACCTTGCAGCCACCTTTCACTTATCTCTTCTAAATTCAACTACAGCCACAATTTAGAGACACGCTGTAGAACTTAAATCATTTATCAGTCTTTTAACTGAGCCACACAGAAGATTCAGAATAAAATAAGTGAAGACCTTCTAAGTTAATCCCTTATTTACTTATAGGCTAGTAATCTATAAAAGCCCATCTTCTCTAACATTCCCAGTTGGAATATGCACACACTTGGCTAAATAAACATATATTAACTCAGCATAAAGTTGTCGGGATTTAAAGTTTCAAATTGTTGATATTTCAGGGACTGGAGAGATAGTACAATGGGCAGGATGCTTATCTTGACATGGCTAACCTTGTTTTGATCCCTGGTGGTCCCTATATGGTCCCCATAGCACAGCCAAAAGTGATTCCTGAGTGTAGAATGAGGACTAAGACCTAAGAACCACTGGAAATGCCCCAAAAGCCAGGAGAAAAATCATTTGAATTTTGTAAATATTGCTCTATTGAGCCACTAATTAAATGCTTCTAAGTCATTCCAATTTATAAATCACTTTTCTAATATAACAAAAAATATATAAACACTTTATAGTGATTCTCTTGGTGATATAAATAAATGCTTTTAGAAACACTTTACATTCTTAGGAATTTAAAACAAACTCCTATGTTACTTATTACAGAACTATTATTAATTAATTTCCAGATATTATTTAGTTTACAAACTACTATAATAATAACTGATAGGGCTAGAGAAGTAATAGAATGGGGCAATTACCTTGCATGTAGCCAACCCAGATTCATTCCCCAAGACCTCATAGGGTCCTTCAAGCCAAGTATGTATATAAAACAAAAAATTATTTAAAAAGACAAATAAAAAACAAAACCTACTATTTAAAAAGAATAAGACATGAAGCCAGAGAAATATCACATAGTGTAAAATGCTTACCTTGCATGTAGCCAACCCAAGTTTGATTCCTGGTATCCATATGGTTTCCCAAGCCCACCAGAACCAGGAATAAGCCCTGAGTACTCCTGGGTGTGGCCCCCAAAACAATTTTTTTTATTTTAATAAAGTAAGAATCCTGTGTCCATGGTCCACAGATTAAAAGACACTGAACAAGATTTCTAGATTTGGTTTGAGTGACCTCTAACTTTTATGGACTTGAGAATTTTATCCTTATAGAGTCTCTTTATAAAATTTCAAAATTATATGTTGCAACTGTGAGGATAATGTTTACATCACTTCATACTTAAAGCATATGCAATCAAGTAATTCTTTACTTCCCCCATCATTACCTTTCATCATTTCTTAAGTATACCTAAAGTTTTCAAATTTACAGAATTCAGATCAACAGAATTTAAAATTAAGATAGAAATTTCAAGAAGAGAATTTCTGCTTTCAGGTATAGTATTAAATTGTCGTGCTCATTTGCTGCATCACTTAGATATGATGGCCCCAGATTTCCACTTACTAGTCATGGTGAAGAATGACTGATAAAGTTTATCAATAAACACATTTTTGTAGGGGTCACCAAATGATCTGGAGAGCTTCATCTAAAAAATATAGGTTCAGGAGGAGCAAAGTGGTCCAAGAAGTGATAGGGTTCAATGCTTGGTTCTCAGGACTCACCAAAACTAACTCCTGCAATGTCTCCAAGGCCAAATGGTTTCAGGAATCAAAGTCAGGGCTTGGCATGTGCTCATTACTTGAACCATACTACTCATCCCAATGGTCATATTATGACTTTAATAAACATGTATCAGGAAACTAGCAAGAACAGCTGAACTCTTGAGAGGAGGGAGAATAACAGGAAGGAGAAAAGAGGCAGCCTCAGGGATGCCCTGGTGTCCCAGGGCAAGCTCTACATACCCCAACACCAAACTCATCAATAGGAGGGGCAGGGAAGCCTCTAGAGGGAATTTCCCCTTGTGCCCATTAGCAATTTATGGACAATTTATAGCCTCTCAGGTTCAAATTTACCTAAAAGCTGCTCTGCAAAATGGAACTAAACCCGTAAAATACTTTCCCTTTGCAGCTAGCACAAAACTTAGTTTTAAAGTGTGGAGAGAGGGGCCCGGGAGATAGCATGGAGGTAAGGCGTTTGCTTTTCATGCAAAAGGTCATCGGTTCGAATCCCGGTGCCCCATATGGTCCCCCCGTGCCTGCCAGGAGCAATTTCTGAGCATGGAGCCAGGAGTAACCCCTGAGCACTGCCGGGTGTGACCCCCCTCCCAAAATAAATAAATAATTAAATAGTGTGGAGAGAGAGACCTCTTGCCTCTCTTCTGTAACATTCCTCTTCATTGAAGCAGTCTGAATTTCCCCTTGAGCACAGGTCTTCCAAATAAGGATAGTAAGGACCAGAGTGCTCAAGATGTTTTTGAAATGGGAATGACCCCATGACTGTAATTCAGTTGAGTGCCCCTCTAATAGTATCTCCACTGGCCACAGCACCTCCACCAAGGGAATCTGTCAATATAGGGGGCAAATTATTTTCTTTGCTATTGGATTCTGGGGCAGATAGAACCATTATTAAAATTGAGGAAACCCAAGTGAATGAAAACTGTCTGCAGGATCCAAAGTGCAAGGTGTGGACAACTTTCCACTAGAAACTTTTGAAACCAAGGATTTTATTAAATGGGTTAATTAAAATGAATATTCTGATTTTATTAAGCCTCTAGTAGCCAAAGGTTTAAGAAATAACTTGTTAGGGTTAGATATACTGGGGCAGGCAAGAGCATATGTTTCTAAACAAACAGACAAACAAAAAAACAAAAAGAATGTGCCACACCCCAATAGTTCATCTCACTATTTAATTTTGGGGACCAGTCTGGGTGGAACAGTGGCCTCTATCCTCAAATAAACTGGACACTTTAAACCATATAATCAAGTAACATCTAAAATTTGGCCACATTAGACCATCAACCAGCCTAGCCCATGAAAGACCTCCGGGAAGTGGCAGTATATTTAAGAGGATGATAATTCAGAGGACACCCCCCCCCCCCTCCAAGAGGTAATGGATTCCTAGTAACTTGTATTTGGTAATTATTGACATCAAAGACTTTTTTTCTCTCTACCCCTAAGGGATGAGATTGTGAAAATAATTGCTTTTTATTTGTTTTGTTTGTCAGTTTGTGTTTTGTGTTAATTTGTAATTCTGTTTAAATTGTGTATTAAAATTGTATTGTGCTTTTGCTATGTTTATAATTAAATACTGCCTCATTTTAGGTTAAAAATTGGCTGAAAAGAAAAAAAAAAGGTTGTTTTTTCTTTTTAAACCAAGCAGCCTTAAAACTTGCTTAATATGGGCCTGGAGAGAGAGCACAGCGGTATTTGCCTTGCAAGCAGCCGATCCAGGACCAAAGGTGGTTGGTTCGAATCCCAGTGTCCCATATGGTCTCCTGTGCCTGCCAGGAAAAAAACTTGCTTAATATCTGACAAGGGAAATTGCCCTAGGTAGATCATTGTCTCTATGCTAACAGATAATTTGGCTTTTTAAAATTTCTACTGAAAATAAAGAAAAAAAATCTCTGACTTTAGAAATTTCTAAAAATTGGGTGGATAAAATTGGTTGCAATTTAATATTTAAAATATTGTAAGTGCCCTAATCAACAAGAGGGGAAACACAACAGAAAAGCTCCCTCCATTGAATGCCTACGGTACAAAATCAGGTTTCACTGAGTCAATTTCCAGTAAGGAGAATGAGCTGTCGGCCTTTCCTGACATTGTAAAAAGGAATCAGCCAAGTCCCAAGTGATGGCCTGTTGGAAGGACCCATTATTAGGGGAATGGAGGGGTCCAGATCCTCTGTTGTCAGCAGGCTGTGGCTTTGGCTGTGTGTTCCCACAGGAAAAACCTAGACCCATTTGAGTCCCAGCCAGAAATACCAAACATGTGCCTAGTAAAAATATTGACAATGATAACTCAACCCAGTCCAACTGCTCAAACCTCCAAGTCACCAATATTTAGATCCCAATTTGCAAGACCCCTAGTGGGTCACTGCCCACTACGTTTAACACCTACTGAACATGCCCTTTAGCAGCTCATGAATTCCACCTATGCTATGCTTAACGATACCAGGCCTAACTTAACTAAGGCTTGTTGGCTTTGTTTTGATGCAGTCCCCCCCCTTTTATGAAGCCATTGCCCTTAATCAATCATTCTTTTATATAAATGCAACTGAAATTCAATGGTGCTCCACCTCTGACACCCTGGGTCTGACATTTGGACAGGTTGACGGTCAAGGCTCTTGCCTATATAGTGGACAAGGGAGACAGTACAATCGTCCCCCTTATTGCCTTAATTTTACCAATTGGACATCTCCTTTTCTGATTGGGCAGTTCCAACTACTGGGCAATGGCTGTGTAAAAATGTAGGCCTTACCACCTGCCTATATCGATTAGCATTTTTAAGCAATTACTAAGATGGATGTGTCATTCTCCAATTAATTTCTTGAGTTACCTGGTGTTCTGTTCCAGATATGTACACCTCTACCATCATGATTCGCTTTAAGCGGGACCCAGGCACTGTGGCTGCTATTACTGTGACCTCCCTTTTAAGACTTGCAGAAGTAGTCACCAGAACAGCAGCCCTTGGAACCCAGCACGCAGCTATTATAGCAATGAGAGGACAAATTGACGAGGTTTGGACTTAAATTGGCAACTCTGTCACATACCTGCAGACTTCCCTATGTTCTCTGGCCAAGGTGGTGTTGCAAAATCGAGAGATAAACTGTTCCTGAAAGAGGGTGGCCTTTGTGTTGTCTTATGTGAAGAGTGCTGCATCTCTACTGACCATACTGGACTGTCTGAGGACTCTATTAATAAATTGCAAGCAGGAATTGAATAAAGAAAAAGAGAATGGGAGGCAGGATTCTCTTGGTATCAAAATCGGTTTAATTGGTCCCCCTGGCTTATTTCCCTTTTATCTGCATTGGCAGGACTGTTAATTATTTTTTTAATTCTCATTACTTTTGGACCACGCATTTTAAATCGTCTGGTGGCCATGATTAAGAGCCATTTTCACACGGTTGCAATGCTTGCTATTGTAGTAAATGAATTAACAGCACAAACTGAAAACAGAGAGAGGTGGCAGTGTATGTTATGTTAGCAGAAACCCATGACCTATAGGCTGGTTTGGTAGTCAAAGACGGATAAGATTCTGGGATATCTTTTAGTTGTCACCAGGACAACCTAAGACAGACACAAACCTCATAGGCCCCCAGCCCCTCCTGCATAACTCACTCAGTTTTTAAAAAGTAAAAAGAGGAGATGTGGGGAGAGAGGCCTGGAAATAAGATTTCTGCAAGCTGGCCTTGAATATAAAGGAAAGTCTCTGTTTAGAGATTTGTGTTCCTGCTGTTTTGAGTGCAGGAGAAAGTCTCCAGGTCAAACAACCTGTCTAGGCTGATAGTGCCACAAGCATTGCAACCACTATCTTTACATGCTTCCTGATTTAATGATACCATGGGCATTGTTATGCTATCTTTACTTGCTTCCTGATTTACTGATGCCATAGGCATTGTAACTGCTGTCATTGCATTCCATCCAAATCAATGATGCCATGTACCTCGTGACTATTGTCTCTGCATACCATCTTGTTGCTGTAATGTCTAAACTGTATTATCCACATTCTGTTTCCCAGCTAAAGTTTACC
>PVKC010046038.1:0-11305 GCA_004027635.1 Crocidura indochinensis
AAAAAAAAAAAAAAAAAAAAAAAAAAAAGAAGTACTTTAGTACTTGATTTTTTGAGGGGCCATACTTAGTTGAGTTTACTTCTGACTCTGTGCTCATGGATCTCTCCTGTTGGGTATTCCAGGTACCATATGGGATGCTAGGAATTAAACTCAGGTTAGACACATGCATAGTTCTACTAACTGTATTCTCTCTCGTCCCAGTAATTTAGTACTTGAAACACTATACCTGACAGCTACTTTGCACATTCCCATTTCTGCAGAGAGCTGGTATTTGAGAATTCCACCTGGACCAGAACATCAGAAAATGAGCAGGAAACACACTTTATTATGAGAAGTGTGATGCTCTGGGTACAGTGGGAGAACATAATGAGCTAAGTGTAGTGATCTCTAAGGTAGCATTTGTAATCCAGCATATTCCAGAAGGGTACAAATATCATACACATGGGACCATATCATGAGATCAGAGGACCTGCCAGTAGAACGAGGGTGGAGGGAACAAGGTCAGGTGGGGTCCACAGTTTCGAAAAAGGTTGAGAAAGACTGCTCTAAAGTGGTGATGAATGAAACAAGAATGTAAAGAATCTGAATGATAGAAGTTATTCTTCTATTCTGAGAGCTATTCAATAGAATGATAATGCTAGAATCTATCGCTGACTATCATAGAATCTATTATGTGATAGAATCTATCATAGAATAGATCAGACCTATTCTAGCATTCATATGAATCAATCAGAATCAATCAAGTAATAGAATTATATTATCTATCACTGATAATAATAGAATTTCTCATTCTACCTATTCTATCAAATGATAAAAAATGATCATTCTTTAGAATGACAGAATAGTCTGAATGATAGAAATATAAGTAGTATAATTGTCCAGAAATATTCTCCAGAGTCTGTGTAAAGCATCTGTGTCAGATTTGGAATCGTGTGCCCTTCTATAGAAATCCAGCTAGCTTACCTTTGGTCACTGAACAGTTTTCCTGGACAGAGGAATTCAGGTGAATTCAGGAAACTTAGATGTGGCCAAAAACATTGTAGCAAATGGGTCTCTATTGGGTAGCAGATAGAATTTTAATGACAAAAAGTTTCATTGTGTCTGGAAAGAGAGTACAGGAATTAATGCACACATCAGCAAGAGTATAAGGATTAATGCATATATTGTGCATTCCTCAAGTACTTTCATAGTGATGGATAATCCCTAGTTCTGCTATATTGAACAGCATTGCTTCCTTGTTTGGTCAACCTAGGATGCAGTAGTGTTCAGCTTGGTTGACCAGGTTGGCTAAAATTTGCACGGGGCGGGGGTGGGGTGGGGGCTACCTGCAGACTGCTTGGAAATCTCCTCTAGAAATAAAATAACCAATGTAGAGAAGTTTGTCATTGAGCATAGAAAATTTACTAAGTTCTTTTGTCACCTACAAGTTATTGAGATTAATTTTGAGGGGGGGGGAGGGCACACCTGACAGTGCTCAGGGGTTACTTCTGGCTCTGCACTCAGAAAACACGCTTAGCAGGCTTTGGGGAACCATATAGGATGCTAAAGATTCGGTCCTCCTACTGAGTGTATTTTTAAAATAAGGTTGAGGAAAAGAAAATAAGGCTAAGTAGCTAGAGAGGGAGATAGTGCAAAGGACAGGTCTACCTAATTTCCAAAATATAAACAAGCTGAGGTTTGATCATGAGCACTGCAGAATGTGACTGTGACCACTATGTTGAGAGTAATCTCCAAACATCACAAGGTATAACAAAAAGAAAAAGAAGAATTCTGGATCCTAGGATAGGAGTACCATGCATTTTTTAAGAATAAATAAATTCTACCAAAAAACAAAACAAAACAAAACAAAACAAAAACCAGGGGGGCTGGGCCGTGGCGCTGGAGGTAAGGTGCCTGCCTTGCCTGCGCTAGCCTAGGACGAACCGTGGTTCGATCCCCGGTTTCCCATATGGTCCCCCAAGCCAGGAGCGACTTCTGTGTGCATGGCCAGGAGTAACCTCTGAGGGTCACCAGGTGTGGCCCACCCCCCCCCAAAAAAAAAGAATAAATAAATTCTGGGGCCGGAGAGGTGGCGCTAGAGGTAAGGTGTCTGCCTTGTAAGTGCTAGCCTAGGACAAGTCCAGGTTCGATGCCCTGGCGTCCCATATGGTCTCCCAAAGTTAGGGGCAATTTTTGAGAGCATAGCCAGGAGTAACTCCTGAGGGTCAAACGGGTATAACCCAAACAAACAAACAAACAAAAAAGAATAAATAAATTCTAATTGAGTCACCATGAGATACATAGTCACAAAAATTTTCAGGATTGAATTTCAGTCATATAATGTACAACCTTCTCCAGTGTACATTTCCTGCCACTAATGTCCTCAGTTTCCCTCCTCCTTCCTGCCCCCCCCCCTTGCTCCTGCCTGTCTCTGTGGCAGATTTTTTTCCCTCTCTTTCTTTTAAATATTGTGGTTTGCAATATTGTTACTGAAAGGGTATCATGACTATCACTTTAACTCCTTAAGCATCCCGTTCTTGTCCAGAAAGATCATTTCCATCTATCATTGTCATAGTGGTCCCTTCACTGCCCTAACTATATTCCCCTGCTATTTCTGGCAAACTTACTACCCTGGACTGACCACTTGGCTCTTATTTCTGTTGTATCTGGATACTGATACCATACTATCTTTTTTGTTGTTGTGTTTTTGGGCCACACCTGGTGATGCTCAGTTGTTACTCCTTGCTATGTGCTCAGAAATTACTCCTGTCTTGGGGGACCATATGGAATGCCTGGGGATCGAAACATGGTTCATCCTAGGTTGGCACAAGTAAGGTAAATGCCTTACCACTTACGCCACCAGTCCAGCCCATACTATCTTATTTTTAAATATCCTACAAATGAATGCATTCATTCTGTGTCTATCCCTCTGCCTCTGACTCAAATCACTTAGTATAATACTTTTCATATCCATCCATGTTTAAACAAGTTTTCTTTTTCACTTTCATTCTATTTTCCTTTTTTTTGTTTTTGGCCCACCCAGTGGCATTCAGGGGTTTCTCCTGGCTCTGTGCTCAGAAGTTACTCCTGGCAGGCTCAGGGGACCAAATGGGATGCCAGGGTCAAATCTGAGTTGGTCATGTCCAAGGCAAATGCTCTACCTACTTTCTATCGCTCTAGCCCCAACATTACTTTTCTTTTTTTTTTGTGGTTTTTGGGTCACACCCGGCAGTGCTCAGGGGTTACTCCTGGCTCCATGCTCAGAAATTGCTCCTGGCAGGCACTGGGGACCATATGGGGAACCGGGATTACAACAGATGACCTTTTGCATGAAAGGCAAACGCCTTACCTCCATGCTATCTCCCGGGCCCCAACATTACTTTTCTTTTCTTTCTTTTCTTTTCTTTTTTTTTTTTTTGGTTTTTGGGCCACAGCCGGTGAAGCTCAGGGGTTACTCCTGGCTATGCGCTCAGAAGTCACTCCTGGCTTGGGGGACCATATGGGAACCGGGGGATCGAACCGTGGTTCGTCCTAGGCTAGCGCAGGCAAGGCAAAGGCACCTTACCTCCAGCGCCACCGCCGGGCTCCCAACATTACTTTTCTTAATAGCTGTATAGTGTTCCATTGTATAGATGTACCACAGTTTCTTTAGCCACTCATCTGTTCTTGGGCATTTGTATAGTTTCCAGATTTTGGCTATTGTAACTAGTACTATGATGAACATAGGAGTACAGATGTCTTTTCTATGTTGTGTTTTGGGGCTCCTAGGGTATATCCATAAGAGTGGTATTGCTAAGTCATATGGAAACTCAATTTCTAGTTTTATGAGGAATATCCATATTATTTTCCAAAAAGGCTGTATTTTTATCACTCTTTCACCAGTAGTGAATGAGAGTCCCCTTTTCCATGGATCTGTGCCAGCATTGGTTATTTTTGTTCTTTTTGATGTGTGCCAGTCTCTGTGGTGTGAGATGGTATCTCATTATTGTCTTGATTTGCATCTCTCTGATGATTATAGCGTGGAGCATTTTTTCATGCATTTGGCTGTGTTTTTATCTTTGGCTTAGCTCTGAAAGTTCTAACTGGAGTCTTAGAAAAATGCAGCCACCTCAGCTTTTATGATCCAGATTTCTCTTGAGCAGTAGAGTGGAGGAATATTAATCTATGTCTCCTTAAGATCTCCTTAAGGGTTGTACAATCACCTTCACAGACTGTTACTTGTGGTTTTATATACATTTCTTTAATCTAGAAGACAGTGGTGGTTGTGGATGGAAATGTATATACTTCAAGCAGGCATAAAATTGTACCCTTAGGGGTCCGGGAGATAGCATGGAGGTAAGGCATTTGCCTTTCATGCAAAAGGTCATCGGTTCGAATCCCGGTGCCCCATATGGTCCCCCGTGCCTGCCAGGAGCAATTTCTGAGCATGGAGCCAGGAGTAACCCCTGAGCACTGCCGGGTATGACCCAAAAACCACAAAAATAATTGTACCCTTAAAGCATAATAATATAAACTCAAGTTATATTTCAATAAAACCAAACATATAAATCAAATAATTTAATTTTTTGTTTAAATAAGATAATTTATTTTTTATTTTTATTTGTTTTATTGTGAACAATGTGAATTATAAATCTTTTGCAGATATATTTAAGGTTCAAAGTAAATTAGGGCCATACCCACCACCAATGTTGTCCTCCCTCCACCCCTGTTCCCAGCATGTAACCCATACCTCCCTGCTTTGCTCCCTGGACTGCTAGGGAAGCTGGTCCCTTTTGTTTAGGCATTATGTTCTTCATGTGCTTATTTTAAAATTTAGTTTTAAGTATATCAATTGTTTTCACTCATTTTACACTCATTTTTTGCCATGTAAACAATAATCATTTGAATGTGGAGTATTTGTCCATAACAGAACAATTCATTAAAAAAGGGAAATATAAAATATTTGATTTACAGTGCTGGCAGGGATGTAGGGAGAAAGGAACTCTTATTCACTGCTGGTGGGAATGCTGTCTAGTCCAGCTCTTAAGGAAAACAGTGTTCCTCCAAAAACTGGAAATTGAGCTCTCATTTGATCTAGCTATACCTAGGGTATATCCCTAGGAACACAAAAATGCAATGTAAAAATCCCTTCCTAATACCTATATTCATGACAGCACTTTTTACAATAGCCAGACTCTGGAAACAACCAAGATGCAATGATCTGTAGTATTATCTGTAGCATTATGTGGCATCTTTGATTTGTTCCTATTGTATTTATGTATTTATTTTTATTTTTATTTTTATGGTGCTGGTCTTCAAATCTATGCATTCCCATATCCATAAGGCTCCATTCTAGGCCTCGTGTATGTGTGTGTGTGTGTGTGTGTGTGTGTGTGTGTGTGTGTGTGTTATTTTTATTTCATTTTTTAAAAATAATTTTTATTGTGACCAAAGTGAATTACAAATTTTTGCAATAATATTTAAGGTACATGTGACATTGAATCAGGGGCATTCGCATCACAGTGTTGTCCTCCCTCCACTTTTGTTCCCAGCATGCATCCCATATCCTTCTCCTCTGCCCCTGAACTGCTAGTATAACTGGTCCCCTCTGTGTAGAGCTTGTTGTAGTTGGGTATGAATTCTGTTGTTATTGACTTTAGAATTGGTATTTTTTATTTCTAGTCAATGTTCATATTTTTGGTCCTGGTACCAACTATTTTTCTCCTTCAATTTATGAGGCAGAACAAGATGATTCAAGTCATGTGGTTCTGTTTGAAAAAAGAAAAAGAAAAGAAAGAAAATTAAAAGTAAATGAACAAACAAAAAACCGAGATGAGTCTGTCTAGAGCAGTGATCCTCAAACTACGGCCCACGGGCCACATACTGTATTTGTTCCCATTTTGTTTTTGGGTCACACCTGATGACGCTCAGGGGTTACTCCTGGCTATTCGCTCAGAAGTCACTCCTGGCAGGCACGGGGGACCATATGGGGAACCAGGGGATCGAACTGCAGTCCGTCCTAGGTTAGCACAGGCAAGGCAGGCACCTTACCTCCAGCGCCACCGCTCGCCCCCCCCCCCCATTTTGTTTCTTCACTTCAAAATAAGATATATGCAGTGTGCATAGGTCCCTCAGCATGGGCCCCTATTTAAAAAGTTTGAGGACCCCTGGTCTAGAGGTTATAAATATCAATTTAAAAGAAGAAAAACATAACAAGAAAAAATAAAATATACAGAAACAAAAACAAACAAAAACAAAACAATAACAACAAAAAATCAAACTTTCTTTTTCTTTTTTATGCTCATGTTTATTGTTTTGTTGTTATCTTTATTGCTGTGGTACTTTTCTGTAGTCGCTGGTTTCAGGTTTTGTTTAATTTTTGTCATTCTAGGCCTCTTATTTGTTGCTATTTTAATAGGAATGTATTGATCATTTATTTTTTATTTTTTTTATTTTTTGGTTTTTTTGGGTCATACCCGTCAGTGCTCAGGGGTTATTCCTGGCTTCTTGCTCAGAAATTGCTCCTGGCAGGCACGGGGGACCATATGGGGCACCGGGATTCCAACCGATGACCTTTTGCATGAAAGGTAAACGCCTTACCTCCATGCTATCTCCCGGGCCCCTGATCATTTATTTTTAACTCTTCCACTGTGCTTATAATTTGGGGTATATACAATTAAAAATGAGTTTTTGGACATTTTCTGCTTCACCATGCTTTTAGACCAGTGGTCCTCAAACTACGGCCCGTGGGTCACATACTGTATTTGTTCCCATTTTGTTTCTTCACTTCAAAATAAGATATATGCAGTGTTCGTAGTTTTTATTTTTACTATAGTCCGGCCTCCAACGATCTGAAGGACAGTGAATTGACCCCCTGTTTAAAAAGTTTGAGGACCCCTGTTTTAGACTATCATAATCAGATGTTGAATTTTATCATGTACATTTTTTAGCATCTTTGAAAGTTATGTGTTTTTCCTTTTAACCCATTAATGAGTTTAAATTGGACACACGAATGTCAATAATGTCATAAGTGTTCTAATAATATCAAACTGCTCTGGCTTTCTTAGAATAAGCCTTTGGTTTAAAAATACTCCATTTGCCATTATTAACAGAATTTCCTCCTAAGATATTTTAATTTAATTCTTGTTTTTTTTTCTAATTTGTGAAAATTATTGTATCTCCAATGAAGTCATTAAGTCATTGTCAGAGGGTTTAGTAAGCTCATGTTGCTAGCTGTTACTTCATTTGTTTCTGAACATTAAATGACTTCTGCTACACATTGGCATCTCATTTATATGCTTAAGCAAATTAGTGTCAGAGTGTTCCTTTGGGGTATTCGTTAGATTTGGAATCAAGATTTTACTAGCCCTATAAGAAACAAATTGTATTTTTTCTCTGCTCTTTTCCTGCCTTGTTATAAAGAACATTCATGTTTCAGGGAAGGATCCATTAAAAGTTTTTTTTATTCTTGCATTTATTTGGCCATTTCATATAATTATAAAAATCGAGCCAGTCTGTTTAGATCCTTATATTGTAGTTAATAGCTTTTAAGATTTAAAAAAACACTTTGTGTATTCATGGGAGGAATGTTTATTGGTCATATACAATTCTGTCCAGACAATCCAGGTGGTAGAGTGAGCCCATAAACAACTAAAGAGCCCTCTCTAGCTTCATGGATTTCGGCTGTACTAAACCCATTACTAATTTTAGAAAAAGTAGCTTCTTGACATTCCACAGCTGGGAATAAAATTAACACATAATAAAAATGTTTTATAACTTCCTGTGCCCACAAGCAAGGTCATCCAGGTCATTCATGTGCTTTTTGGGGGTTGGTGCAGCAGAGGCTGAGGGAACAGCGATTTTGATTAGAAGGAATGCGGGAGATGTGGACATAGAGATAAGAAAAAGGGCCAAATTCCCAGAAAGGCAGATCATATCCCAGGTGAGTGTCCACAGGTAACCAACCTTAGCTTTCTGCTTCAGAGATTACTTCCTCTTCCTTCTCCTGGCCCTCATGGGAGGCTGAGGGCTGCTTGATGCCAAGCCCAGCCAATCCCAGTACATCAGCATTGGAGCAGGTACCCTGGCTCTGTTTCCAATTTATATTTATTTTATCAAGGTTTCAGTGCCCTGCTTGAAAGCCCCCAAATCCTGTTCTTCACGAGAGAACCTGCAACAAACCTACTCTGCCACCCCAACTGTCACAATTATTTAAGGTTATTCTGAAACTTGAACCATTAAAAAATGACCCAATTTTTTCCTGGGTTCTTAAGTCCAAGCTGAAAGCACAAGCTTATTGGGGAGACTAGGTGTACTGAAGGTGACACTTGGCATGGATAAGGGGATTGTGAGCACTTTGGGGCCACTGTATAATCAAAACCATAAATGTCAACACTCTTATAAACACTCAAGTTGTTATAATAAACATTTTAAAATGGGTTGCCATTTTTTTTTTACTTTGGGCCACACCCAGTGGCGCTCAGGGGTTACTCTTGGCTATGTGCTCAGAAATTACTCCTGGCTTGAGGGACCATATGGGACGCTGGGGGATAGGACCTCAGTCCCTCCTGGGTCAGCCATGTGCAAGGCAAATGCCCAACTGCTTTGCCATTGCTTTGGCTTTGCTTTTTTGGAGTGCCGCACCTGGTGACACTCAGGGGTTACTCCTGGTTATGCGCTCAGAAATTACTCCTGGCTTGGGGGATCATATGGGATGTTGAGGGGATCGAACTGTGGTCCGTCCTAGGGCAGTGCACACAAGGCAGACGCCTTACCACTTTGTGCCACTGCTCTGCCCCACCTTTTTTTTTTTGTCCCCAATTTCTAATCCAGACCAGGCAAGGGTCTGGGTTGAAGTGTATATAGGGTGCGTTTGCTGTACCTCCTTTTTCTATACAGTCCGCCCCACCTTTTTAATGCAAGAAACATCATGTATCAATTTGATTTTGCCAAACTTGTAATGCCAGATACTTCTATGCCTGCAACTTCATTTCCTTTGCTTTTTAAAGTTCTTTCGGCTTGCCCGTTCTGCTTCTTTTCAAAGTGACTCAGATGACCTCAGTGAATCTTCAGGTCTGACCTTGACTCACCCTGAAACTGGATTTCTTCGTGGCCTCAAAGTTCTTCTGGGTGGTAGTCATGGAAATTTTAGAAGCTGTATGATTTACCATGACCATACTTTTCAGCGGCTGTCTTGCTTTCCCATTTGTCTTTACATTCCTGGGGTATTAGATGGCTTTTACAATTACCTGGGGAAGACAGGGTGAAGAGAATGATTAACCTTTGGGAGAGAGCTCTGGGAGTAAGGGCGTGGACTTGACTGTTCCAGGTTCCTGTCTGCCACATCAATGCTTTTCTTCTTGTGAAATACTTTCTTGTAGGTTCTCATGTGATCCTTCCAGAATTCCTGCCCCATAGATGATAATGTTCCCATTTTATACTCGAAGCTCACTTAAATGACTTTTCTTATAAATATGGATGGGACTGGGGGAGGTCAGGCAAAGTGAGTGAAACCAGAAGGAGAATGACATTGGATGATCTCACCCAGATGTGGGCTTTGGAGAACCAGAGCACAGGAACAGATAAAACCAATGGAAACTAAATGTGGATTTCAGACCGCAGAACTGTGGTTACCACTTTTCCTAACCCCACCGGCAGGCAGGAATCTGGAGCCTGAAGATGTGAGGCCTATGCAAGACCATGCAGTTATCGCTTAGCCCTTAGTTAAATGGCTTTTTGTACAGTGTCCAAATGGCGGAGCTGAACGCCTCTGATTTTAATGCTAATGACTTTGGTGGACTGAGTCTATTTTTCCCAAGGGCTCTTCTAGTTGTTAATTAAAGAAATAAAGATATTCAATTGAACTTAGGAACTGTTTTTTTTTGAATTCCTGGTATGAGCCGCCTATGAAAAAGAAGTAATCTTCATGAAAAACCAGCTAACCTTGGGGAATAAGACTAGGGCCTTTCTCTCTTCACAGTGGAGGGGAATTTCTTATGAATTCCCTTTAATTACCCCCACCATTTCTTTTTTATTTCCCTTCAAAAGTTTTCTGACTTTGATTAATGCTGAAAGTTGAAAGGAGCACACTGGTAACAAATGCCCTCAGCTAAACAATGTCTTTAAAAGTCACCAGGACACAATTTTTTCATTTGCTTTTGATGTTGATGGCAACCAACATGACTTATGTTAGACAGGGGATATTTAAGTTTGAAATATTTGTTGTGACTGGAAGACTGGTTTACTTCCTCATGGCAAATGTAATAAATTTGTTCTGACGGCTGTAGATGAATCTCAGATAGCTAAGGATTTTCTCTGAGATATCTATTGTCTCAATGTGGGATTTGTATGATTTGGCACAATTTGGCTATTAAAATAATGTACATATTTGTATGATCAGTCATATTTTTTAGAAGTTCAGAACTAATTTTAATTCCTCTTTTATGTTGTGCTTCTTTAATTTAGTATTCATATAAGTTTACATTAAAAATTTTCATTTCTAGTATGTATTGCATTAAACCTCCAAGTTTAAGAAATCTAATTGGACTAGAAAGGACTGAAAAGTGATTTCCAAATGGGAGCCTATGTTTGATTGTTGGCAGCAAAATGCTCCCTTCCAAGGACCACTGGGAAGAGTCACCCTAGCATCCACTGGGTTCGACTCCTAAAGAAGAAATTGCTGTAGGCCAGAGGGATAGTGTAAAGGTTAAGATAGTTGCCTTGCACAAGGGCTGTCAGGGTCCTGGTTTGAGCCCCCAAAATACACTGCTGGGTGTGACCCCAAAGCCAGACAAAATGAGGCTGAATTAAAAATAGTGTTCAGGGGCCAGAGAGATAGCACAGCGGTAGGGCATTTGCCTTGTAAGTGCTGGAGGGACCTGGTTCCACACCAGCATCCCACATGGACCCCCAGCCTGCCAGGGGCAATTTCTGAGTGCAGAGCCAGGGGTAAACCTTGAGTGCCACCAGGTGTGGCTCCCAAACCAATCAATCTATCAATAAGTAAAAAAAAAAAAAAGAAAAAATAGTGTTCAATAAACCTGAGGTTATTAAAATAAGTGCAATGTTTTCATTCACCCCCTCCTTTAGTTACTGTTTTTTTTTTGGGGGGGCACACCTGACCTCAGCCCATGCAAGGCAAATAGCCTATCTGCTGTATTATTGCTCTGACCCCTTGGTTGATTTTTGATAGAGATTTTCCTACTTATTTTAACATGGGTGAGATCAAATGTTAATCGGTAGATAGAATGGGCTTACCTTTGTGTTTAAGTAAATTATTTACAAGTTATTATGCTGAGAGACTTTGCATACCATTGAAAGTTGTAAACAACAAGCGCACTCCAACCAA
>PVKC010046039.1:0-11318 GCA_004027635.1 Crocidura indochinensis
GGGTTACTCCTGGCTCCATGCTCAGAAATTGCTCCTGGCAGGCACGGGGGACCACATGGGGCACCGGGATTCGAACCAATGACCTTTTGCATGAAAGGCAAACGCCTTACCTCCATGCTATCTCCCGGGCCCCAGTTTTATTATATCTTACACTTTCCTTTTTAGTCATATCTTCTTTGACTCTTCAGCTTTTAAAGGCTAAACTACTTCGTGTCAAAATATTTGGCAATTCAAAAATATATTCTGCTCCTTATTTTAATTTTTATATTTTCAAAGAGTGCACTGTTTATTATGTACATTTCTGAAATTTATTGAGATAATTTTATCACCTAGCTTATGCTCCACTTTGGTGAATGTTCATTGTACATTCACATAACACATAGCCTGCAATTGTTGAGTATTGGTCAATAAAATGCCAATGAGCTTGTTTGCTAATAATGCTTTTTATGTCAGCTCATCCTTTACATTTATATGTTCTATCAATTCATGAAAGAGAAGGGTCAACCTCTTCACTAACTATGGATTTTTCTATTTCTCTCTTCAATTCCCATCAGCATTTTGAAGCTTGCTGTTAGGTGCTTGCTCGTCTGGGAACTGTTCATCTTCTTAATAAATGCATCCTTTTGTCATTATATAACGTCCCTCTCTGTCCCTAGTAATTATCCTTGACTGTGTCTGATATTAATATAATGACTCCTGTGTTTGGATAATTAATCACTACATGGTTATCTTTTTTCTTTTAAGTTATACAAGTCTTTATATTTAGAGTGCATCTCTTGTAAACATCACATAATTGGGTCTCATTTTTAAAATCCAGTCTGGCAATATTGTTCTCTTTATTGGACTGTCTAGTCTATTTAGATAAAACACAATTAGTAATTTGCTAGGGTTTATTTCAGCTGTCTTACTATTTTGTTTTCTCTGTGTCCCTTTTATACTCCCTTTTTCTTATTTTCCTCATTTTTCCACTTCTTTAGATTGACTTATTTTCCTAATATTTCATTCAGTCTCTTCTCTAGTTTCCTTCTCTGAGCCTCTTTCATTATTGGTATTTGCTCTAAGAATTGAAATAAGCACTCAGGTCCAGGGACCTCAGAGTTTAGGGGTGTCTGTTGTGCATGTATTCTACCCCAGTTAGATCATCTTCACCGCATGGCCCTAGCACTGCCAGGGTAGGCCTAGTTCCCCAGGTCTTTGGATTCTTGCATTGAATCTTCCAGCCTACTTAGCTGAGTGTCACAAGTAGTAATCCTGGAGGCCCTTGGCATGATTGGGAAACTCTCCCCCCATTAAATAAAATGAGTACATTCTAGTTGTTTTCTAGAATTAACTCTATACTGAGAAATATAATGCCATATACTTATAAAATATATAAAATATACTTTCATTCCCCCTTCTCATCTTTTGTGCTATTATTGCCATTCACTTGCCTCCACCTAGATTATCAGTCTCATAATACTCTGCTCCTATTTTTGATTTAAGCAGTCAAATATATTTTACAGGAACTGAAAAATGAAAAGAATGTCTTTTATATTTATTCCCCCACATATTTTCTATTTCAGACCCTGTTTGTTCTTCATAGATCTGGTATCAGATGGACTCATATTCTTTCTGCTTGGAGAGCTTCCGTTACCACTTCTTATGCACGACATGCTGGAGATGAAAATAACTTAGGCTTCATATATAACAATGTCTTTCTCTCATCTCAGTTGATTTTAAATAGATATAGAATTCTAGGTTGACTGGGGATCATTTGTTGTTATTTGTTTTCTATTTCACCACTTCTAAGAGGCTCAGCCATTATCTGCTTACTGGTTTTATGTTTGATGAGAAAACAACAGTATTTCTATTATTTCTTTTTCCTGCGGCTATTTTCAAAATATTTTCTATTTTTGGTTTTTAGCACTTTAATTATGTTATACCTTGGTATGGTTTTCTTTGTGCTTAGCTTATCCTTATTTATTGAAACTTATTTAATTTATCTGAGTTTATTGGATCTGTATATCACATAATATACACTTTTTCTAATCTAATTTGGGAAATAGTTCATCATTTCTATTCTTTTTCCTTACTGCTCTTCTATCAAATTCTACTTAACACACATGTTATTTGGTGTTTTCCCACTGGTCATGCAAGCCTCTATTCATAGTTTTTGTTCATATCTTAAATCCTTTACCTCTCATTTCTTCAATTTTGATCAATGTTGTTGAGCTGTTTTGAAATTAATTTATCTTTCCTTAGACATTTCCCAGTATAATAAAATATTTATTAAATTATGTGCTCTTACTTCTGTATTTCCAGTCCTCTTTTTTGGCAGGGGGAGGTAAAGTTATTTTTGATGCCACACTCTGTTGTGTTCAGGGTTGTACTCCTTTTGGCTTACTATTTGCCTTGGGTTCAGGAATCACTCTTTGCAGTACCATATGCATGACAAAGACCAAACCCAGTACATTTTTATGCTGAGCAAACAGTTTATCTGCTATTCTATTTCTCCAGCCCTCCAAAGCTTTTTGTTGTTGTTTTTTCCTCCATGTTTGTCTGTACTTTTATTTTTTGGTTGGCTTGTTTTTGGACCACACCCAGCAGTGCTCGGGTGCTCTTATTCTGGCTCTGCATTCAGAAATCGCTCCCGGCAAACTCAGAGGCCCATATGGAATGCTGGGGATCAAACCCAGGTCCGTACAGGTTGGCAACATGCAAGGCAAACACCCTACTGCTGGCTGTGCTATCGACCTGTCTGTACTTTTAAATTGTGTTTTATTCCCTCCTCCCTTCTTCTTTGTCTTCATTGTTCTTGTTGTAAAGTAATGACTGGAAGTTTGCCTGGTGCTCTAGCAGACTGCCGTGATATTCACACTTTCTTAACTGTGGTACTAACCAGGGCTTCACTGCAACCTCGGATTGCACTGCTGTCACACTTAACCATAATGATCCCATGATTTTTCCTCTTTTACTTATAGTGTATGCATACCTTCTCATCAGGTATTACACTTTTTTAAATTGAAGCACCGAAGTTACATTTGCAGTTCTCTTCAAGACTTGCTGTGGACTCACACATGCGCTCACCAGGGGTCACACATCTTTTTGTTTGTTTTATTTTGCTTTGGGGTCACACCTACCAGTGCTCAAGGATTACTCCTAGCTCTGTGCTCAGAAGTCGCACCTGGCAGGCACTGGGGACCATGTGGGATGCCAGAATTTGAACCACTATTTGTCCTGGGACAGCCACGTGCAAGGCAAACACCCTACTGCTGTGCTATCTCTCCGGCCCAGGGTCAGACTTCTGACTGTGGTGCTCACACTTCTTTATAGTTCTGGTGATTACCTGGGGTCAATTTTTTCGTGATGTTTACACACACATGCACACACACACACACGCACACACACATGGTGGTAGGTCAGAATTCACTTGTGGTGACGGGAATCATGCCAATAGATCTGTCGGAATTGTGTATAGCACACGTGGCAACTTCAGGAATGTTGCCAAGTGTGCATTTTAAGTTCCTGCTCTCTTCCTCTGGGCCCTATTTTACATTCTTAAACCTACTTGTAATGATGGTTTCAAAGATGAAATATTGCCTTTTGCAACAACATGAGTAGACCTGGAGGGAATCATGCTAAGAGAAATGTCAGAAGAAAGGCAAATATTAGATGATCTCACCTTACATGTGGGATACAGAGAAGCAAAGCAAGAGAAGACAATAGACTTTTGTACTCAGAGCATAGATCTGAAGTTGAGGTTAAATAGAGAGTCTCCCAGAAGACTGTGGTGGGAGATATTGATACTTTGGAAATGAAAATAGGGGTGATGTCATATATTTTGAAGAGGCATGAAATGTGACCCTAAAACACATTCACATTCACTCTTATAAACCAACATTATCTTACTAAAAATATTATAGATGCATTGTCTACTATTATCTACATTTGGTTCATCTCTGAGTCCTGGTTTGGGGTCTTATTTCTTGTTGCTTTACCTAGTAATGTTCCTTATTGAATTCTAGACATTATGAATGCTGAGCTTGTATTCTGTTGTTTTCTTTGAAAGAAGTTGAGTTTTGCTCTGGCAAGCACTTATTTGTATGCCAGCTGAATTCAGTTCAAATTCACTTCTCAGCTTTACTTGGATGAGTCAAGAATAGTCCATGTATTCAGGTGCTATGGATAGAGTACCTATACCTGGTTTTGGACTTTCATTGTGTCTCAAGGGTATGTCCAAAGTCATCAGTAAACACTGAAAAAGGCCAGAACTCCATTATCTTTCAGCAATATGTAAACTAAAGAATATCTTTTCTAGGGCTAGGGCAAGAGCTCATAAGATTAGGTAGAGTTCATAACTTTTTCATACTTGAGACCCCAAATTTGATCCCTGTCATTGCAAGACACTCCCCCCCCCCAAGCACCACAGGGTGTAACCCAAATGAACCCCAGGACCTCTTTGCCCAAACATTGAATCATACTACCCAAGTGGAAAACAATCACCTGGAGTGGCCCCATAACCATTAAGCATTGCTTGGTAGACCCCAAAAATAATGGCTTTATTTGCTTTGGGGGGGCTTAACCCAGAAGCTCTCAGGTGTTACCCCTGACTCTTTGCTTAGAAATTACTCCTGGCAGTCTCTAGGAACCATATGAGATGCCAGAGATCAAACCCAGGTACTTGTATGCAAGGCATATTCCTTCTCCCACTGTGATATTGCTCTGGCCCCAATGTTTTTAATTAAAGAAAAGAATTCTACCCATAGAATGGTTCCCCATAGCTTTCTCTTTTCAGCCATGCACAACTTTATTTGCACATGCACAGCTTTTCGTACAAGGTTTGACAAATCCTGGGTGCAGAGTCCGGGGCACTTTCTTGATTCAATTATTTCTTCCTGGGTACCCCATCTCATCAGTCTCAGCCCCCCAAACAAAAGAGACTGAGTTCTCCTGAATCCACTTGGTGAGACCACTGCTGTCTTTAGAGATATGCTGTCCTATGCTGCGCTTCGTGAAGTGTCCCCTGGCAGAAAGCTAGAGTGAAAGCAGACAGGCCTTAACTCCTGCGTTTCTTTTACACTACTCACTGGCTCTGCTGTGTATGGTCATCATCACTGATATGGAGTAGAGCTCTTGACCTATAGTGAGTACTTAGTATGTTATCTTTGCAGGAGTGGGCATTGTTAATGTGGTTCATGTAAGTCTTATGCACATGAAATACCTATAGCCTATTCAAGAAGCCCATCAGAGAATCCATCTCTATCCCCTCTTTCTGCTCCCAAGTTTCCCTTAAGATAACTATATTTCTTTTCTACAGCAGACTCACAGATTATCATGCTTTGGAGCCACTCATTCAGAGAATGAAGAGAATTAAAGTCCAGAGTAATAGTACAGTGTCTAGGAAACTTGCTTTGCATGCAGCCAACCTGGATTCAAGCCCCAGAATCTCATATGACCCCCCCCAAATTTTCCTCTAAGAGTGATCCCTAAGCATAGAACCTGGAGTAAGTTTTGAACAGACCACTTTTATTTATTGCAACCCCCCAAGACCACCCAAAAAAGAGTAATGAGAACTAATCTACCCCATGGTATAAGCAAAGCACAGTTCTAGTAGA
The DNA here is from genome assembly GCA_004027635.1 of Crocidura indochinensis. NCBI lineage: Eukaryota > Metazoa > Chordata > Mammalia > Eulipotyphla > Soricidae > Crocidura > Crocidura indochinensis. The sequence continues at coordinate 5,595 of PVKC010046039.1, forward strand.
AGAGATTTGATTGACTTTCTTCATATCTAAATGTTTTCTGGAAGAAGTATTAACACGGGTACAAATCATCTTCTGAACATATCCTCAGAGACCTGCATATGGTTTCTCATGTTACAAAAAACATGAACTCTTTGGGTTTGTTTGTTTGTTTGTTTGTTTTTTAAAGAAAAAATGGTGAAGGGAGGCAGAATGCTGGTCCAGAGGCCTGGAGAAAAGTGCAGTGACTGAGAACACCTTTGCAAGCTAATGGTTGAAGGGTCAAGTGCCTGGTAAAACTATTTGCCCTGTGGACAATTCTGGTAGCTCAGCTGTGTGTGATCCCCAATAATACCACAGAATTCCAGCCACACCATAGCAAGGTGTGTGTAAGCACCACAAAGGGGTACAACACACACATATGCGCACACACACACATGCACGCGCGCACACACGCACACACACACACACCACCTCTCCCCAAATTCTGCAACTAAAACTATGGCCATAGCCAAAGTACAACTCCTGGCACATAGACATGTGAACACCATAACTAAAGGAGGTCAGACCACGTGGGCAGCACTGAAGGATGGCTAGATACAACCAAGTCCTCATAACAGCAGCAATGAAGGAAAGGGACAGGAGGGGGAATTTTAAAAGCAACAAGAAGAGGAGAAAGAAGAGGATTCTGATTTAGCAGGTCTGCTGGGTTGAACAGTGGCTTGATCTAAGTTGAAGAGCCTATTGAGGAAAAGAAATCTCTCACAATGCCTCCTGGCTCCTTTCCTTCACCCCACACACCTTACTCCGTCTCATCTTCTCCTGGCCCATTTTCTGGCCCAGTGAACCAAATGAAAGACAAGCCATGTTCTTTTGTTTCCGTTTTGACTGGGAGGAGCAAGCCTCCAAAGGAAGGATTATTGCAGACCTGCTTTGGAGATTAAGCTGAGGGTTTCCACAGTGCCATTCTTTATCCCACACCACAGGACACACAATAGCTCATCAATGCTGCCCTCCCTCCATCCGCCACCTGTGACATGTGACTTGGTGACCTGATGCCCCCTGTCTGGCCTTACAGACAGGGAGTTGTGATCAGTTTGTAATCACTGTCTATGCTTTGGCCCTTGGAACTAAGCTACTTTTTCCCTTCCTGCCTATGCCCACATTCTGGTTCAATAACACAAGGCACATCAGGGATTGAAAAGACTAAGAGTGGGAACATTTTCATTTTTCTCCAGGAAGGGAAAAAACACCAAGTATGGAGTTTCTTCCAAGAAAACAAACTGTTTTCCATATGTCTCCAAAGAAAACTGCTTTTCCGCTGTTTGGCAAGTTCCATAGATGATTCCAGTTGAGTTTTTTTTTGGGGGGGGGCGGGGTTATTGGGAGCCTAAGAAACAGCACATTTGTTTGTGTTTTTCAGCTCATCATCTATATTCACTAATGATTGCATTCGAGGTGCCCAGCCCAATTCTGCTTCTAAAAGTGTGCTGAGTTTGGTTTTGATTTGCTCTGAGTGCTGTGGGTGAAACATTGGACCAGCAAAGCAGCTATTGTTTCTAATTCAGTCCATGGTCAGAAGTGGGGATGTCTGTGCTCAAAGATGGTCCAAAACTTCCTTCTTCTCTGTGTGGTAGAGGACCACAAACAATACTCAGGAAGCAGGAGGACCTATGACATCACTTAGCAAAGCAGCCAACTGGTTCAATCCAGTGGTTCCATGGTGATGCCGTACTGCTTCGATCATGCAATGCTGTGATTTCTGGTGTGCAAGGTGTCAAACCTGGGGTATCTTGCATGCTTTAGCCTTGGACCTATCTTCCCACCCCCTTTATTACTATCTTGACTCTGGTTCTTGGTGTACCTTTGACTACTCTCCCATCACCACCATTACCATCACCACCACTACGATCACCACCATTCTCAAACTTTAGCAGTTTCAGCCTTCACTTCCTTGTTAAAAACTCGGAGACTAGGGGATCCAGCCTTTTTTTCGCCCTATTTTCACCCTTCAACTGTTTCTTCCTTGCCTGTAAGATAAATCACACATCCCTCTGATGTTCTTACAATATATATACTGAATAACCTAATTCTGCTCTGTCTCTACTCTTGTCTCTCATGGCTTCCCTGTGGTCCTATTTCCACTCCACCCCGCCTGTTCTGCTTCTTCCTCACCTCTAGCAGTCATGTCTTCAGTCCCTTGAAGACCCTGAACTTACAGTCTGCTTGGGATGTGGTTTCTGGGCACAGTAATAGTGCAGTCTTCTCCTTCTTAGAGACTCCCATTCTTATTTCAAATCTCAGCACAGAAGACCTTCCACCAGTCTGCCTGCAAATTTGGGGTGGATGTCCTTTCTTCTTGTTATGGTCCATCTGGCACTTTATCACATATGTTATTTATCATAATTATTATCACCTCATATCTGTGGTTCATCAAGTGTTCACTGAGAACTTCCATCTAATGGTCCTGTACTAGCCTTACATGCTAGGGAAGAAGACATGTTAAAGCAACAAAGGATTGATTGCATACTCATAGTAAGTGCAGAGAAAGATGGGAATAACAAAATAGAAAACAAGGTTAGTAAGGTAAAGATTGCCCAACCCAATTTTATTCTAACTTCCTCTTGGCCCATCTCTCCATTAGGGAGGCAGTCTCCTGGGGGAAAATATCTGCCTCAAGCTTCTTTATTTCTAACATCAGACCCAGGACATAGCAGATAGCGTGTGAGGGTGTGTGATAGGAGATTGGAGTGTGAATCATCATTTTCAGCTCCATGTCTGGGCCTATTTTCAACTCTGTTGGAAATCAGAGTTTTCCCATTTTTTCCCAGGAGGGGCAAGCTGGGTAATTAAAGGGGCCAACTATTATGGGTATGATGGTATTTTAAAAGAGCACTTCGGATTCTTGAACAACATACCCTGTGGGACCAGAGTCTTCTCTACTTGAGTGTGGCCAGTTTTTATTGACTAGCTTTTATGGATAGTGTGTTTCAAAAGTTAGGAAGCATTCATTTTAATGCTTGTTAAATTTAATGATTATTAAAATAAATAGGTCATTAAAAACAAAGTGGGCCAGAGAGATAGTACAGTGGGTAGGCTTCTTGCCTTGCATGTAGTCTCAGTTCAATCCCCAACACCAATTAAGGTCCATTGAGCACTTCCATTAATAATCCCTGAGCTTAAAGTCATGAGGAAGACCCATGGGTCTGACCCCCAAATAAACAAATAAAAAAAGACAGGCCAACCACAGCTTGCACCTCTCGCTTTCCACACGACTCCCTTTCTGTAAGAAGCCTGCTGCCATGTTCAAAGCACAACCAATGGAGAGAACTGCACTGTGAGAAGTTGAGGCTTTCTGCCAACAATCAAATAAGAGACTCTCCCTGGATGGGCCCCAGGAGTCCCTGTCAAGCCTTTAGATGACTGCACCCCCCACCAAACTCTTGGTTGCAATTGATTAGAAACCTTAAGTCACAGCCACTTAAGAAAACCGCTGCCAGATTCCTGACCCCCAGAAGTCTGCAGATAAAAAATGTTTGTTTAAAACCACTAAGTCGGAGGATCATTTTTTATGCTGTAGTGCATAATTAATATAATTTGTCCACACACTTTAATTTTGGTACAAAGGCATGGGAATAGGCTGGCTGTCCTCTACAAAGAAGTGTCAGATATAAAGGCATCCAAGGATTGAATAAATTTAGCTAGAGAGATAATAGTCTGAGGAGAGGGGTGAAAAAAGGTAATTTAGGGTCCCTTAATTTCTAACTACTGGAATGCCAGCACCCTTGAGAATGCCCTATTAGTGGGGATCTTGTATTTATTCTATCATCTGCCTCCTCACCCAGAAGACAATCCAGAGACTTTGCATTAGCTGCCCTTTCAATATGTAAAGACCCACTTAGGTTACATTAGCATAGATAGGTAACTGCCTATTAGCATATAACTGTCTTTCTTCCTGGTTTATTGGCCTTGAATAAATACTGCACATAAAGGATAGTCAGGGCTCTCAGTCAATAAGGCTGGGAGCCCCCTGACCCCATGCTTTTCTTTCTTATGTCTGTCTTGTTTTCTTAATTCTTACTATGTCCCTACTTCAGCCCTGTTCACCTGAGGCTGGTCCCAGCAAGGAGGGTGCTTCCATTCTAGGAAGGAAAGGCAGGGTTAGCTGTTCCACAGTAATTAATTTTTATCCTTAGGGACACTGATCTGTTCTGGGCTCCTGGGATGCCAGCCATCTCCACAGCATCTTCTTCTAACCTTAAAGAGCCATGAATACAATGCTAGCACCTAATTTCAATTCAAACTTCTGGATCATTCTCTAACAGCTTTATACTAGACAAAGAACTTGGCAGACCTTCATTTAAGCTTCGCAAGAAGTATTATCCTGCCACTGCTTTGCAGACATATAAACTAAAGCACTAAGCAAATAACTCTCTTCCCAAGTCTATGTTGTGATTGGCATGAGGCTGCTGAAAGGGAGCACGGGGCAGGGGTAGGGTGGGGTGGGGAATGCACATGTCTCGCTTGCAGCTAGCCCTCACTCACTCCTCAGCACCACATGTTTCCCTGAGCACTGTCAGGAGAGATCCTTGAGCACAGAGCCAGGAATAACTCCTGGGTGTCACCAAATGTGGCCCAAAAACAAAAGCAAAAAGCAATAAAATATATATGCATAGTGTGGAGTACTGGGTTCTAAACAAGGAGGGAAACCATTTTGTAAAGACCAAATGGCAGCCTTCTCTTAGGTGCTGAACAAAGAGGGATGCCATTTTGTAAGGACCACGTGGTATAAGCCACATGCTAGGTTTCCTCAAGTCTATTTCCTTTAACACCACCCCAGACTATCTGGCATCACCAGGTAGCCCGACCATCAAGGAAGGATACATGGGAGTTGTAGGAAGCTACCTTTAGACAACAGCTAATCATTTTAAATATCATCTAAAAGCTAGAGCTTCCCTATATCACTTCCCTATATAATCTTATTCATGACCATGGGTAGGGTACATTTCTTGAGAGAGAAAACCCTGACCAGTCAGGGATTATAATTTCAGCTTTACTTCAGTTGTGTGGTCTTGTCCTTTGACTCCAGACCCTAACAATATATGTACATAAATATATATATGTATGTATATATGTATATAATATATTCAGAATTTTTTTTAAATCTTTTTTTTTTTGGTCTTTTTTGGGTCACACCCGGCAGTCCTCAGGGATTACTCCTGGCTCCATGCTCAGAAATTGCTCCTGGCAGGCACGGGGGACCATATGGGGCACCGGGATTTGAACTGATGACCTTTTGCATGAAAGGCAAATGCCTTACCTCCATGCTATCTCCCGGGCCCCTATATTCAGAATTTTAACAGACATTTCCAACTGATTTCATTTACTCCACAAAGTAATTCATCAAGAAATGGATAAATGTCCTATTTTGGTGGTGGTAGGGTTTTGGAGGGTTTCATTTTGGTTAGGATTACAAGGGTTGCTCTAGGACTGCTCCCACCTCAGTGCTCAGAACATCATGTGGTGCAGGTGCTCCCACATATAAATTTTGTCCTCCAACCCTCCTGACCCAACCCATATGAGACTTAGCACGGTTAAAAGACTTGTCATGGGGCCCGGAGAGATAGCACAGCGACGTTTGCCTTGCAAGCAGCAGAACCAAAACCAAAGGTGGTTGGTTCGATCCAGGTGTCCCATATGGTCCCAGTGCCTGCCAGGAGCTATTTCTGAGCAAACAGCCAGGAGTAT